>MU726834.1:7390-26434 GCA_026770625.1 Nicotiana glauca | reverse complement strand
ACATTCCGTGCTCTGATTTGATTATATTTGCACGAAGGGTCATTCCGTTCCATGAAATGAGAGTCATGTGAGGGAAAGCACGAATGGTGATGCTGCTCATTTTATTCATTTGCTTTGGGTAAGAACGAGAGTAAAAGCACGAAGGGTGATGCCGTGCAACTATTGAATTCTTATTCTTTGATAATTATTGTTGTGCCCTGTTTCTTAATTACGCTGATGAATTTTATATTCAAATTGTACTCCCCTACAACATGTTTCCCTCCCTTTTCAACTATTTAGTTTCGGTATTTCTTTTCCTTTTATGGTATATAAGTATATAGGATTGTACAGGTTGATTTTGGTAGTCCGGTCTAGCCTCGTCACTACTTCGCCGGGGTTAGGCCAGGCACTTACCAGCACATGGGGTCGGTTGTGCTGATGCTACACTCTGTGCATTTCTTTGTGCACAGATACAGGAGCAGCTTTTGGGCAGCAGCAATAGGATTTCTATCTGGGAGCTATCTTCAGTTCAGGGACTCTCGAGGTAGCCTAGCTGACGTTCGCAGGCTGAAGTCCCTTTCCTTTATTTCAGTTTGTTTTCATTGTACCGAAATAGACATATGTATTTTCTTTCATTCAGACTTGTTTGTAGTATTCTATAGCAGTCCGTGAGCTAGTGACCCCAGATCTTGGGTAGTGATGTGTTTCAAACTTCCGCATTTTTATATTATTTTGTTAAATTTAAAGTCTTCCGCGCCTATTTAATTTTTGTTACAATATTATATTGTTGAGGTTGGATAGATAGTGTTTAATGTTTGGTCGGCCTAGCTCCATTAGAAGGCGCCATCACGACGCCCGATGGTAGGAAAAAAAATCCGGGTCGTGACAATATTTAAGCCACAAAAGGGCAATAATAACTTAATTAAGTTCAGGCAGCAACACATCAATGCGCAAATCATACCGAGGCGACGGCCCGATCCAATAGAAATAAATGTGCACTTGCCGAGGGTCGACGACGCGCCTATAGATGCATCTATTAATCTGCCGAGGCGTTCGGACCGTTCCAAAATATACACACACAGACAAACAATCAGTCAAGAAGTCAACATGGAGCAATTATCCAAGAAAGGCCAATTCCCTTTAATAAATTGAGAAAAACGAAGCTTAAGTCTTTTTAGAAATCCATTTATTAATTTAATGTGATATATTACTTGCTCGCGAATAAGATACATGCTCAGACAGCCAATTAGAATTTTATCGAGAAATAATTATCCAAATAAGCCAATTCTCTGTTTAACAAGTTCAGAAAATAATGTTTAATCTCTTTTTAAATTCGTTTACTAATCAAAGTTGATTTAAACAATCCAAGTCATCGATGGGTTCAAAATTAATTCAAGTATAACATGTTGATGGGTCCTAACTACCCGGACAATAGCATATAGTAGCTACGCACGGACTCTCGTCACCTCGTGCGTACGTAGCCCTCACAAATAGGAGCACATAACCAATTTAACTCACCAATGGGGTAAATTCCCCCTCACAAGATTAGAAAGGAGACTCACCTTGCTCCGAAGACTCGCAACCGGCATTCTACATCTTTCCGAAGGCTTGAACCAACGCACAATGCACCAAAACTAGCCAATGATCAAACAAATCCAGTAATATATGCTCAACTATACTCTGCAACCCAATTTATAACAATTCCTAACTCCGAACGAAAGGTAGACCAAAATGTCCTCGGGCCCACGTGCCCGGAATCCAAAATATTTTTGGAGGTAAAGATTACCCATAACCTTAGGAACTCAAATATATAATTTTCTCCTAATTCCATACTGAAAGTCGCGGCTAAAATCCAAGATTTATAATTTTCTAGTTTTTCATCCAAAACCCTAATATTTACTCTAATTTCCATGCTTAAATCCATATATAATTGATATATTTAACTCAAAAGTGATAGGGATGACTTACCTTAATCAATGACAACAAAATCCCCTCTTGAAGGTCCCCAAAATCGCCCATGCCATGGAGAAATGTTGTAGAAATGGCCAATCCCCGACCTTAAAATGACATTCTACCATCCAGGGATTTCCGCTTTTGCGGAAAAATCCCGCTTCTACGAAACCCGCTTTAGCGGAAAATGATCCGCTTTTGCGGTCCCTGGCTTCAGCCCATCTTCGCTTCAGCGGAAGCTAAACCGCATCAGCGGTTCCGCTTAAGCGGTCAAAAAGACGCTTCTGCGGCCACCTAGGCCTGACCCTCTTTCCGCTTCTGCGGAATATGCGCCGCTTTTGCGGCTCTTCCTCATGCCCCACCTTTTCGCTCCTGCGGGCCTCAAACCGCATCTGCGGTCCTGCTTCTGCGGTCCAGGAACCGCAGATGCGGTTGTGACAAAAGCAGCACACTCAGCCTTCTAAATTTCCAAATTTCGATCCGTTAACCACCCGGAATCCACCCAAGGCCCCCTGGACCCCAACCAATCATACCAACTAATCCCAAAATACATTACGGACTTGCTCGAGGCCTTAAATCATAACAAACAATGCCAAAACCATGAATTACACCCTGATTCAAGCTTTATGAACTTTGAAACTTCAAACTTCTATTTCCGATGTTTAAGCCGAACAAATCATGTCCAATTGACTTCAAATTTTGCACACAAGTCATATTTGACATTACGAACCTACTCCAACTTTCGGAATTGGATTCCGACCCCGATATCAAAAAGTCAACCCCCTGGTCAAACTCTTCAAAAACCTTCAAATTGCTATCATTAGCCAAATGGCTTCAAAATGGTCCACAGACCTCCGAATTTACTTCCGATCACGCTCCCAAATCTAGAATTACCATACGGAGCTACTCCCACTCTCGGAATTCCAAACGGACATTTATAGCACCGAAATGCACCTCAAACCAAACTTGTGAAATTTCTTCTAAAATGCTAACTTCTACAATAGGCGCCAAAACGCTCCTGGGTTATCCAAAACCAGAACCGGGCATACGCCCAAGTCTGATATCATCATACGAACCTGTTGGAGCCTTCAGATCCTGATTCCGAGGTTGTTTACTCAAAATTCCAATCCTAGTTCATTCTTTCAACTTTATGCTTCTGAAATGAGAATTTTCACTTAATTTTAACTTCGATATTTTTGAATTTAAGTTCCGACCATGCGGACAAGTCATAATATCCGAAATGAAGCTATTCATGGCCTCCGACTGCTGAACGGAGTGCTGGTATTCAAATCGATCGGTCGGGTCGTTACAAATGCTGTGTCAAGTATGTGTGAACTTTCAAAAATGATCATGTAGTTAATTCAATGTCTATGTTAATATGTGAAATGTGTTTGTTGTTATCGCAAATTTTTGTGATGCTATTTTTCAGAACTTTTTGGTATTGAAATATGAAATGTGTTTGTGGTTCAATCAATATATTTGATTACGTAAGGATATTTCATAAAAATAGTCGTACGAATTCATAAGCTAGCTATGTTTATAAATTTTTAGTTAACTGTGTTCATAAAAGATAAGGACCAACTGACATTAACTTTTGAACTTGGAACTCAAAGTTGAGGACTGAGTGTCCTTAATTTTTGAACTTGAAACTTGAAGTTAAGGACCAAGTGTCCTTAACTTTGGAACTTGAAAGTTGAAGTTCAGGACCAAGTATCCTTAACTTTTCAACTTAAAACTATAAGTTAAGGCTTGCATGTTCTTAGTTTTTTAACTTGTAACTCTAAGTTAAGGACCAAGTGTCCTTAACTTTTGAACTTGAAACTATAAGTTAAGGAATGCCTATCTTACCTCTTTAACTTGTAACTTTAAGTTAAGGACCAAGTGTCCTTAACTTTTGAACTTGTAAGTCAAAGTTCAGGACTAAGTGTCCTTAACTTTTGAACTTGGAATTCAAAGTTAAGGACCATGTGTCCATTAGTTTTGAATTTGAAACTTGAAGTTTAGGCGCAAGTATCCTTAACTTTTCAACATGAAACTATAAGTTAAGGACAGCCTGTCCTTAACTTTTTAACTTGAAACTTGAAGTTAAGGACCAAGTGTCCTTAACTTTTGAATTCCAAATTTTAAGTTCAGGACCTATTGTCCTAAACTTTTCAACCTGAAACTTTAAGTTAAGGACTGCTTGTCGTTAATTTTTTTACTTGAAACTTGAAGTTAAGGAACAAGTTCCTCCAATTAACTATAAGTCCTACTCTGTATTTTATTTTTCCTTCTTTGTAGTGTGTTAATGGAAGGATATTGTGTGTTCAAGTTTGATGTTTGGCATAATTTTATGGTCTGTTGGAAAGGAGATTTACAGTACAAGGAAACAATCAAAAGTTTTTTGTCAAACAGGCAGTGGAAGAAGTTGAGGGATGGTATTTTTGGAAAACTTTTCCAATTACAAAGTGTGAAGTTCTCTGGTAAACTTATTCACTGTGTATTGCTTTCAGAAATTGTAAATAATAACTCTAATTCGATGACATTCAATGTTTTTGACCATGAAATTAAGTTTACAGGTGACGCATTTATTATAATTACTGGTTTGAAGTGTTATTCCTCATCAGACGTCAAAGGTTTACATAAAAAAGAGATTAGGCTTTCGAAAGTCTATTTTCCCAGAAAGGATAGAGTTGAGTTGGGGGATTTATTTAATTTTATTAGTAGTCACCCACATGGTACAACTGCATCATTTGTAGGTAGGGATGATGATGTTGTGAAGTTGGCAACAATTTAGTTTGTTGAATCCGTTTTGATGGGCAAGCAGAAGAATAGGAATGTGTCCGAGCAGATAATGAAAATTGTAGATGATGATGAACTCTGCTCTTCTTTCAACTGGGGCTCCCTTTCTTAGGAAACTTTATTAAAATCATTGAAGAGTTGTTTGAAGCCGAATGAGAATGAGAAAGAGAAAGACAAAGATAAAGACAAGGATAGCTACACTATACTTGACTTTCCTTTTGCCTTTTGTGTTTGGATTATGGAAGTAATTCCTATTTTTAAGGAAAAACAATTTTGTGAAATTTCAAGAATTTGTTTATCCTCAGATGTTGTGTTATTTGGAAATGAAATCTCCACAGTATGATTCTCTGTGTAAAAAATACTTCCACAATGAAAATGTAAGTTAATCTAATTACTACCTATTTTTTTATTTATTTGTTTTAGTTCTGAAAACTTATGTTTATTTTTTGTTATATTATAGTTGTATAAGTTGGTCGAGGTATCACCATTTATTCCCGTTCAAGAAGATACAGAGCCTATTAGTGTAGAAGAGCCAATTTCTCAAGATCAAAGCTCGATGCCTTCTTCCACACAATTTGATGAAGCCATGCTTAAGGAAATTGTTAAAGTAGGTTTTATACCTTTGAATAGCATTAGTTTTTTATTTGATTATTTTTTTGCTTACGAGACTTTTTTGTTTTTATGTTTTTTGATTCAGAGATTATCAGAGAGTTTTAAGAAGGAACTGCAGGCTGAAGTTACTAGAATAAATTAGAAAATAGTTGTATCAGAAAAAAAATATTGAGAATGAAATCATGGTAATATGATTAATTTCAGTTAGTCTAAGTTCAGGACTTTGTGTTCTTAACTTTTGAACTTAAAACTATAAGTTAAGGACTGCCTGTCCTTAACTTTTGAACTTAAAACTTGAAGTTTTGGACCATGTGTCCTTAACTTTTGAACTTACAACTTGAAGTTTAGGACCAAGTGTCCTGAACTTTTGAGCTTAAAACTTGAAGTGCAGGACCAAGTGTCCATAACTTTTCAATTTGAAAGTTGAAGTTCAAGACCAAGTGTCCTTAACTTTTTAACTTGAAATTCAAAGTTAAGGACTGCATGTCCTTAACTTTTGATCTTGTTACTCTAAGTTAAGGACTACCTGTCCTTAACTTTTTTACTTGTAACTTGAAGTTTATGACTATCTGTCCTTAACTTTCTAACTTAGTTTCTTTCTTAGAATTTAAAGAAAACTCAAGGATTAAAGCTTGATACTTTGTTGAAGATTTATGTGAAACCTGATGAAAGGAACATAGAGAGAGAATCTAGTGTTCCAATTACTAAAGATGGAGTCAATGATCATTGTCGTGGTACAGAGCCTACTATTATAATTAACAAAGATGCAGGTGGTGATGAACGTGATGATATGGATGAGCATGCAGAAGTTTAGTATGAAAGCGATTGTAGAGATGCACATCTAGATGATGAAACTGAGAATGTCACTGATATTGGAAAAGGTTAGATATAGATTTTGAATTTGTTTTCATTGAAATCTATATTCAATAGCGTAATACATATAAACTTTTTTCTGGTTACAAATATTTGTAGAATCTATTGATGAAGTGGAAGTTCAAGATGTAGGAGAATCTCAAGACCAGGAAAATCCAAAAAAGAGAGGAGTAACAGAAAAAATTTGTAAATGTTGTGGATTGCAATCTCAGGAGGATTTAGAAAGTCCATTGGGAATAAGTGTCAGTGAGATTATGCTTAGAAGTAACATATGATCTATCTGCACCTCTATCATATAAAGAGAAATTTGGAGTTCAAACTTGTGCCAATCAAGGTTAGATAAAATTTTCATTATATACTGAATGCTAGTTTTAGTGAATTATTAGAATGGGTATTAATTACAAATGTTACAAAATCTTTTGAAGCTGCAAGGGAAGAAGCTGGAGTGGAGTATCAAGAGAAAAGTGGAGTACAATCTCAAGACGTAAAAAATACTGAAGGAACAAGCAGAAGTGAGATTGTTTCCAAATGCATAGATGGAACATGTGATCTCTCTTCACCTCCCTCTCTTACCGACAATATTGGAACCCAAGAAATTGCTAGTAAAGACAATGATTTAATTGGGATGATCTTGACTATTGAAAACGGTTAGACTATGTTTTTTTAATTTTATACATGTTTGTTTTAATTAATGATTAGTAACAAGTACTAATTGTGTTAGCTCTTGTAAATATTTTGAAGAATCTTGTGAACTTGCAACTGAAGAACATGGAGAACAATTGCAAGTTAAAGAAAATGTGCAGTTGGAAGATAAAGAAAATGATGCAAGCAATATGTTAGCTGAATTGTTTGTTAAAAAAACACAAGAAGGCAGTGTGAACAAGACAGGTATTGATTGTGTCCTAAATATTATATTCATAATTGAAATTTGTCTCTTCATTTGACGGTTTGCAGCAAACTAATATATATATAGTGCTGCCTACAGAGGAAAACAATGATGAAGCTTTAAACCAATATAAGAGGAAAAGAAAGAGAGATAGTATTGGTTATGATAATCTGTCATTTTCTATTCTTACTCCTACCCCTCCAAGTACACAAATGAGCATTAATCGGGGTTGGTCTATGGAGGTTGAAGGAAATATTGAAGAAGAGCTTGGTCAATGTAAAAGGAAAAAGAAGTTAAGTTGGCAGTTGAAATCTCCTTTTGATCAGGAAAGAAAAACAGGAACATCAATGGCAGACAATCAAAATACTCCCAAGAGTTCAGGCTGGATAAAATCAACATATACTGGTAGGTGTATTTTTTATTATGCCATAGATTATGCAAAATTATCGAAGAAATTCATTGTGTGGTTGGGCAACGAGAAAAGGAGAGGTCGCAAAAAAGAGTAAGTCCCTTAATATATTTCAGTATTGTTATTGAAATTGCTAAAGTTAAGTGTCCTTAACTTCGGTGATTGTAAGACTAATTTTAGGACCAAGTGTCCTTAACTTTTGAATTTGAAAATCTAAGTTAAGGAGAAGTGTCCTTAACTTTTCAACTTGGAAATCAAAGTTCAGGACAAAGTGTCCTGAACTTTTGAACCTGTAAGTCAAAGTTAAGGACCACGTGTCCTTAACGTTTGAACCTGTAATTCAAAGTTAAGTACTGCCCGTCCTTAACTTTTGAACCTGCACTTAAGGACTCCTGTCCTTAACTTTTGAACTTGATACTCAAAGTTAAGGACAGACAGTTCTTAAGTTTTGAACTTTGAACTCAAAGTTAAAGACAAAGTGTCCTGAACTTTTAAACTTGTAAGTCTAAGTTCAGGACCATGTGTCCTTAACTTTTGAACTTGATAATCAAAGTTAAGGACAGAGAGTCCTTAAGTTTTGAACTTTGAACTCTAAGTTAAGGACAAAGTATCCTGAACTTTTAAACTTGTAAGTCTAAGTTCAGGACCATGTGTCCTTAACTTTTGAACATGAAACTCAAACTTCAGGACGAAGTGTCCTTAGCTTTTGAACCTCTAATTCAAGTTTAAGGACTTCATGTCCTTAATTTTTCAACTTGTATGGATAAGTTCAGGACTAACTTCTAACTTTCATATTTTTAAAATTTTCAGGGGACAAAATGATATATATGCTGATGATAATGGTGTGAGGAAGAATCCATACAAATTGTATCATCAAAAAATCAGTAGCAAAATGTTCTTCCTTGAGCTTTCAGATAGATGATTTTTACTTGATGATAAGGTTAGATAATTCGCAATGCATTTATTTTCTTCATTCTTAATTTATTATTTTTTAATTATTTTATGACTGATGAATTTGTTTTATTTGTTGCCTTTTTATGAAGCATATTGATATTGCCCTATATTATATGAGAAAGAAGGAATGCTACCACCCTCATGACCATCCTTTTCATTGCACAACTATTTATATTCTTTTTGATAACTATATGGTGCTTGTGTATAAATATTTCAGTAAAGATGCTACTGATGACTTTTAGTGTGCTGGTGATAATTAGTTATTTTTGACACCATATGTGTTGAGGGATAATCGTAGATGTGGAATTGCGTGGACAGAGGTTGATAAAATCTTTCTTCCATGTTGGCTTCCTTCATAAGATGATAATGATGTGACACACTTTCTTTTGGGAGTATTAGACTTGAATTAGAAAAAAGATTGATTTATGCGATTCCATATATAGTGAGCCATATGAGGTAGGAATGAATCACATGGAAATGTATGCACGCATGATCTCCTACTTGCTAAAGTTCTCACAGGTTGACAAACATCATAAGTCTTTTAGAAATGCCATCAACAAATTTTATATTCAGTGGCAAAGATCACCACACCAAACTGGATTGTACGTGTTGTTATTTGCTATATTATTTATATGTACTTTAGATTTATTGTTTAATGAGCTGCATATCTTACATTTTTCTTAAGACTGATTGTGGTGCATTCCTGATCAAATATGTGGAGTTGTTGATGATTGGAAAGGATGTGGATAAATTCCAACCTGAGGAGATAAAAGACTTTAGAAAAGAACTTGCCGCAAATCTTTGGGCACATGGTGAGTGAAAACAAAATTCTGGTTATGATACACCGCTAGAAAATATCTGCAATGATTATGAGAGTGAGAATGAAACTTGATGCCCAAAGGAGTTGTAGTTTAGTTGTAATGAAAGTTAGTTTTGGCAGATCTTTTGTATAAAATTGCTGCAAAATGAATGAATTCTGCAAGTTCAGAAAACTTCTGAAATATTCTGCAAATTCCTCAAGAGGCACTTATATTTTGTTTGCGTAGCATAATTTTTTGTCACAACTGTGCAAAATTACAATTTCAGAAGTAATATCAAGGCATCATGTTATTAAATTCTTTGTTTCTCTCAAGTGTTGATTTGTCCATTGACTTTGTTAGTATTAGTTCATGACTAAGTGTATTTAAACTTCAAATTCAAAGTTAAGGACCAAGTGTCCGTAACTTTTGAACTTTGAATACAAAGTTAAGGACTACCTGTCCTAAACTTTTGAACGTGTAATTCAAACTTAATGACTGCTTGTCCTTAACTTTTGAACCTGTATGTCAAACTTAAGGACTCCTGACAATCCTTAACTTTTGAACTTTGAACTCAAAGTTAAGGAATGTCTGTCCTTAACTTTTGAACGTGTAATTCAAACTTAAGGATTGTCTGTCCATAACTTTTTAACCTACAAGTCAAACTTAAGGACTTCTATCCTTAACTTTTGAACTTGAAACTCAAAGTTAAGGACACACAGTCCTTAACTTTTGATCTTGAAACTCAAAGTTAAGGACATACAGTCCTTAAGTTTTAAACTTTGAACTATAAGTTAAGGACTGCCTGTCCTTAACTTTTGAACTTTGAACACAAAGTTAAGGACTGCATGTCCTGAACTTTTGAACCTGCAAGTCAAACTTACGGACTCCTATCCTTAACTTTTAATCTTTGAACTCAAAAGAAACAAAAGAAGGTAAGCAGAAAGAAATTTAGAAAATTCAGACATCTGCTCAAATAAGAATAATCTAAATAAATCCAATTTATAGCAAAAACTTAAAAGAGTCGATAAACATAAGTGTATATATCTACTATTCTCTATGCTTTCTTGAAAATGGATGGACTGTTTGGGAATGTATACAAGCTGTTCTATTATGACCAATTCTTCTGCAATGACCACATTTGAATGTTATTTTTGATGACTCGGTAGTTGGAATATGCCTTTTCTTCTGCCTTCTACCTGGTTGCACATTGAAATCTGGAGGTTTAATAATTTGTGACTTAACACTCTCTGGTACAATCCAAGAATCAGTATGTCCTACAGAATGTATTTGTCTTTCGAATGTTTTCAGCCAAGATTCCTTTAAGTACCAGTGTGAACAACAGTTGGAGTTCTTGATGTTTCTCTTCTCGATAGCTGCAATTGCATGTATGCATGGTAATTCATCAAATTAAAACTGAAAACAATCACATGTTCTTTTGTTTAAGTCCACCAAGAAAGTTATTCCTTCTTCTTCAACTCTAGAATGCCATGAATCAATAGGGAGGACTTTCAATGTTAAAAAATTATAAGTTAGTACATTATGTTAAATTATATTAAAATCTTAAGCTAAACATAGAACATAATACTTATGTTCAAAGTAAATTCTAAATCAATTTTTTTCTTCAATTTCTCCTTTACCCAACAAGAAACATCATAAAAAGTTCCTTCTGCTTCATTTCTTCTTTCATAAAACCAACGTTGTAGCTTCACTTGAATGAAATCCATCATTCATAATATAGGCAGCTCCCTTGCTTCTAATATGACATAATTCATTGACTCAACTATGTTTGTTATGAGCATGTCATATCTTCATCGTGGACTACAAGAACGTGCCCACCTTTCTGGTGGTTCTTCCATCAAGTAGTCATAAGTCTTCTTATCTACTTTTGCGATATTTGACATGCATCAATCAAATTCTTTGTGCCTATATACTCTTACAACACTTTGGAAAATTTTTATGACCTCACTTTTCACCTTCCTTCGCTTTATGTTCTGCTCCAAATGATAGATACAAATCCTATGATGGCTTTTAGGATATAGCTTTGCAATGTCATATGCAATAGCTTGATGCCTGTCTGATAAAAAAATTAAATTCTCATGGCTCCCAGTTGCATTGCGAAGCTTACTAAAGTACCACTCATAGGAATTGTTATTTTCAGATTCTGCTTTTCCAAAGGCTAGTGGGCGAATTTGGTTATTTGCATCCTTTGAAACTGAAATCATTAAAACACCATGAAATTTTGACTTCAAAAAAGTTGCATTAACATCAATCACTGGTCTACAATAATTCCAACCAGATATTAATGATCCATATGCATAAAACATATAAAGAAACCTGAAAATACAATATAAAACAAGGTTAACAGAAGTTAAGGATAGGTAGTCTTGAACTTCAAATTACAAGGTTAAAAGTTAAGGATAGTCAGTCCTTAATTTAGAGTTTCAAGTTATAAAGTTAAGGACATGCAGTCCTTAACTTTGAGTTCAAAGTTCAAAACTTAAGGATAGGCAATCCGTAACTTTGAATTACAAGTTCAAAAGTTATGGACAGCCAGTCCTGAACTTCTGGTTACAACTCAAAAGTTAACTGGTTAAAGATAGCATGCCTTAAATTTTATAAAATGTACTAATAAACTTTTTTTTATTTATTGTTTACCTGTTGTTGTCATATATCTTTATGTTAGTATAAGTTCCCGGGTTTTTACTTGTCATCATATACAAGTATGAAGACAATAATTCATAATTCTCTTCAGAAATTCCTCTTATTAAAGCGGAAGCAAGTTGAATAGCACGCCAAGCCTTGTGATGCCCAATGTCTAGTCCATGCAATTTTTGCATATCTTCCATGACAAAAGCTGGTGTAAATTCAAACCTTGGGTCTCGAAGATTATCGATAATGTAACCACTAATTAACTTTGAAGTTCCATGCCTTTGATCAGCTTTCATAGTGTTAACAGAGCAATCATGCTTTTTCTCAATCTTTACTATCTTGAATAGTGTTGAATCTTTAATTCTGAAAGCACGCACACACCAACCATACCTATAATAATTTCATTTCAACGAATATCTTGTTGAGATTGATCTTACAACCTTGAATTCAAAATGTCCTTTAATTGCTATATTCGAAAAATTGTTAATTATACTTTTCTTTTTGTCAAATATTGATCCCACTTTTATTTCATCCAACGAAGCATTTTCTCTTAATATAGTAGTTGGGAATTCTTTTTGTTTCAAATTTGATCTTCGTCTAGTTAGTTGAGTAGAGGTTTTTTTAGCAACTTCTTTTATTATCGGTTCACTCTCTAAAACTTAAATACACAAAGCTTGTTCGTTGTCAATCTCTATAATGCTTTGTCCTTGTACTTGAATAGAATCAAATGTTTGAAGCACCTATTCAGTTATTGGTTGGGCTTCAACCATATCTATTTGCATTATCTCTTAGCATTGGTTTTGATTTTCATGTTGAGTTACTCTGTTGACATTTGTTTGAAGCACCTCTTCCGTTATTGCTTAAGATTCAACCATATCTATTTTAATTATTTGTTGGCATTTGTTTTGATTGGCATTTTGAGTTTGTGTGTTGACATGTTCGTTGTTTGTTGATCCAAAATCTATTCCCGAAATATCAACAATGAAACGACAGCCCTTTAAGAGTGAATTAGTTTTTAGTAACTCTATACATGTGTAAAGATCTAAATCTTTGGATACAAGAATTCTCTTGCTTGTTCCAAGGTTGATATCAAACCATATCACTGCTTCGAACTTGTGTCTATCCAATTCAATAACTTCAAATATCTGTTAATGAAATCTTCAAACTGATTTGCCTCAGGTACTAGAACAAGCTTTGTTTGATGATCAAGATATTTATAGTCTTCAGTCTGTGACGACCCGACCCGTCGTCTCATGTGTTTCCATCTCGTTTTCCCCGTTTATTGCTTATTCATAAATTATTATATGTTTTGGGTGAGTTTGAGTTGACTTGGATTGGATTTGGTAGGAAATGGGGCAATTAGTCTCTTTAAGGAAAGGTTGGTTTGGAAAAGTCAACCGAAAGTTGACTTGTGAGTTAGAGGGCTCGGATGTGATTTCCGACAATTCGGTTAGCTTCGGGGGGATGATTTGAGGCTTAGGAGCGCAATCAGAAGTAATTTTAGAGGTTCGGTGTAGAATTAGGCTTGAATTGGTGAAGTTAGCATTTTGGCGATATCCGGTCGATAGGTGAGATTTTGATCTGAGGGTCGGAATGGAATTCCGAGAGTTGCAGTAGCTTTGTTAGGTGATTTGTGATGTGTGTGTAAAATTTTAGTTGAATCAGAGGTGTTTAGGTCGGGTTTTTGATCGAATGTGAGTTTCAGAAGAATTTTATAAACTTAGGCTTTGATTTGGTGAAGTTCGATGATTTTGATGTTAACAAAAGTGTTTTGATGATTCGAGCAAGTTTGAATAAGGTAATAGAACATGTATGTGCTTTTAGTTGGGGTCCCAGGGGCCTCGGGGTGGATTCGGGGTGTTAAACGAAGAGTTCGGAGTTTATTGCATGTTTAAGAATTTCTGGTTCTGTCATTTCCGCATCTGCGGAAAGGGGACCGCAGAGGCGGTTCCGCAGATGTGACTGGGAGGTCGCAGAAGCGGTCATTGAGGGCTTGGCAATTTCCACAGAAGAAGAAGGCAGTCCGCAAAAGCGGACATCGCAGGAGCGGTTTTCGACCGCAGAAGCGGTCCTGGGGATTTTAAGTTAGACCGCAGAAGCGGTTATTTTGATGCAGAAGCGGGAGCGGCAGGTGCAGTATCCCAACCGCAAAAGCAGAAACCTGGCTGGGTTTAAGTCAACAGTGTTTTCACGATTTTGAAAGAGAAGAAACATTTTGGACTTCGGACTAAGGAGATTTTGGGCGACTTTTGAAGTGGGTTTCGAGGTCTATCATCGGGTATGGATTCTTGGACTTAGATTATGATATTATTGTGTATAAACCTGGATTAACATTGAAAACCCAAGGAATTAAAGGTTAAAAATGGAGGTTAGGGCTTGACACTTAAGAGAGCTTAAACTAGGGATTTGAGGGGTCAAATGGACTTCGATTGTTGTGAATTTGATATGTATAGACTCGTGGCGAGATAAGGATCGTATTAATGTAAAATTTTCTGGATTTTGAGAAGTGGGCTTGGGGCTCGGGTTTTGCCAATTTTGTGATTTTCGATATTTTTCGAGTCTTTTCGATTGTGTTATATTCCCTTAGCTTATTGTAATGTATTCGTTGTGATTTTTGTTAGATACGACGCGCGTGAAGGCCGGTTTGAGGGGAAAAGGCATCGCGGGCTAGAGATTTCACTGGTTCGAGGTGAGTAATACTTGTAAATGATATCTCGAGGGTTTGAAACCCCGGATTTGCACATCATAATGCTGTATCGTGGTGACTTGCACGACGGATATGAGCGTGGGGTAGAGCACCATTGGGGGACTTTGACTTGGTCCTTCCCGGTTGTTTATTTTTACCGCGTATTTGATTGAAATTATTTGTTATCATCATAATTTGGTGTGATTGGGATGTTTGGGGCTTCGTGCCAACTATGTGAATCCTTCGGGGATTGATATCATTATTTTTGCATTACTTGTATATTATTTGATCTCGGCCGAAGATTTTAATACTATTTGTGAGCACGTGATTTTTGCCCTAAGCAAATTATTCCCAAAATTTCAAATAAAATAATTTCTTTATTATTTTACAATATTTATTTTTGTGAATTTTGTGATAATTGTTGCATTTCATCTGTGCATTTTTATTCATATGAAAAATACAAAAATACATTTGCATTTAGGATCTAATTTCATATCCTATGATTAATTAGGGGTTAATTTATTTTAGAACAAAAACAAAGAAAATAACAAAAATAGTCCACTTTTATATTTTTAATTGTTTAATTGTGAATTCGTTATAAAATAGATTTTAAACAATTTTAGGAGTTAGTTAGTTTAACTTTAAAGTATATTAGGACTTTATTTTAATCCTTGAATTTTTATAAAAATAAAAAAAAATAAATACAAAACACAAATAAATAAAATAAAAAGCAACAATTAAAAGAAGAGGGATTTAAATGGGGCTAAGTCTTGAATTAACCCACTCAGGCCCAATATTTTCCGCCCAATTCCAGCGCCAAATTAACCCCTACCCAGTCCAAGTCTCCCAGCCCCAAAACGACGATGTTTTGGCGACAATTGATCATAGTCGTTGATTACCCTGATCCAACGGATCATGTTCAATCTTGGTAAATAATATAAGTGTCCAAATATATATCAAAACCTTAAAAACATGTATCTCTTCCTCTTACCTTCCCACCATCCCTGTAATGCCGACGTAGCCTCCACCTTTCTCCGCCCTACTCTGCCCTATCGCTGCCGGCGGCGGCCAACCTCCAACAACCCTCAAATTTTCACCACTTAAACACCTCGCCACTCTCTTCTCGAATATGAGCTTTGTTTCCCTCAAAACCCACTAGTTTGTCTCAAACAGCCTAAACCCTAGCCGCCGCCGCCGGCGGCGAACGCCGATCAATATGATGGCCCTAAAAATTACACCATAGCTTCCCCTCATCCCCGTCATTCCAAATCTGCAAAAGGTTTCCCTCGAACAAGCCTAGAACCCGTCGAATATTCAATCGAAATTTCGGCCAAAATACAAATTTTTCCAATGATCCTGAAAATCACACCAAGGCATCTCCACATCCTCCCCTCTTCGAATCCCTAAACATTTTCCATCAAATATCAACCAAGCTCCTCAAAGTTCAAATCTTAGACCGGCGGAACCCTAAGAAATTTGGGATTCCTTGAAATTTCTGAGTTCAGAGCTCGAGTCTAACTTCGAGATAATGTGTTCGTGTGTTTTTATAGAAGAACACACATTCACATCATTCCGGGGTTGAATCGAAATCTAGGTGGCTTAATTGCAAAATCAGTAATTTCTTCCAATTTTTCTGATTTAATTAGTTTAATTTTGATTTCCATTTTTTGTTTTATTGGTTTAAGTGTTTAATTGTTAGTTTAGTTGGTACAAATTGTTAGTTTAAGTGGATTTTCTGTTAGTTTCGATTTAATTTTAATGTGTCTATTTTCTTCTGATAATAATAATTTGTTGGTTTCATTGTGATTTGAATTCTTTAAAATTAGGGTTAATTAGGTTTTATAAATGTTTGGTTTTGTGTTTTGAATCCGTAATTGTTCTTTTGTTCATCGATTGTTTTCAAGTAAATTGTTAGGTTTACTTTAGGGTGATTGGATATAGCTGAATGAATTCAATTCTTTGGTTAATCATAGTTAACTTCAACTAGGGTAAAGGATTGGGTTTAATTGATAAGTCTTAGTAATTTCAGGGGGTTTTAAGGGTAGTTTGGGCATGGAAAAAGGGTAGTTTTATTAGATTTGGTAATTTTATAAATCAGGCAAGCGTAGTTTAGGGATTTAAAGGGAATAGGAACATGATAGAACCTTCTAGGACATTCCAAAATTGGACTTAAGTATACATTTCAGGAAGTTTAAGGCATTATTTGCAACACAAGTTAAAAACTGAAGGACCAAAACTGAAAATAAATAGGGATTAGAAAGTAAAATAAAAATCTAATTGAGGCCCCTAGCTTTGCCTATAAAAGGCATCACAAATGCCTTGATTAAGAAGTTTAAGACCTCTGAAAATTCCCCAAAGTTAGAGACACCCCTGAAAATTCCAAAGTTTAGAGCCTCCAAATTCCTCCCAAAAAATCCTCTATATAGATCTGATCCTGATTTTTGAATTTCTAATCATAGAAAATACAAAATTATCTTCTAAATCTTAGTTATAACAGAAAAATCCAAAAAAAAAAAAAATAGAAATCTAAATAAAAAAATAAAAAAATCGTACTGTTCCATTAGTGTTGGCATTTGGATTTGAAGTTTAAAGTTGATTATGCTGTTTTGGACTTCAAATCGATTCTGTTGATTTTTGGACTTCAAGTTGATTCTGCTGATTGCTGTGTTGTTAATCCTTGATTATTTTGCTCAAATTACTCTTGAAAATACTGCTGTGGCATTGCTGTACTGATATTGATCACTGTTCAAAAATTCTGTTGTTGTTGATTCTCTCTTCTTCTCATTTATTCTGTTTCCAGGTACACAGTTTGAACTCACACTGATGTAACTTCAAATTTGAGTGGAATAAAGTCTTATTTCTGATCTATGCTCATTTGCATGCTTGTGGTTATAGCCAGCCAACAGATGCATATTTGGGTAGTTTTAGTTTGTTAGAATTGTATCGAATTAGGAATTTGTTTGAATTTAAACCTTTTAGATATGTAATGGACTTTGGACTGTAAAATTTGGATTGTTTTAGACCTTTAAATTTGAGGCTATGTGTCACGACCCAAAATCCACTGAGGGTCGTGGTGGCACCGGACACCGCTGTCAGGCCAGCCAATTAGATTATCGATTTAAAAATCCTCTTTTAAAATACATCAAATTCCAGAAATTTCCTTCCATTTTCACAAATAAAAGGGTTTTGCTTCAATTCAAATCAGCAATAACAATTAAATCAAATCTTTCGAAAATAATCCCAGAACCCGGTGTCACAAGTGCATGAACGACTACTGATAATGAAATAAAATACAACCTCTGTCTGAAATACAATGGACAGGAAATAAATAATCAAAGTACAAAAAGGAACTACACTAGCTGCAGGTCGCCTTGCAAATTTGCAGGTTACCTAATCCTAGAGTTATCCATGCCGCTACGCCAATAGGCTGCTAGAAGTGTTCAAGTACCTGTGCAACAAAAATGCACAGAAGTGTAGTATGAGTACGTAATCAACGTGTACTCAGTAAGTATCCCGCCTAATCCCGAAGGGGTAGAGACGAGATGGCCAATTCCGACACTCACTAAAGGTCAAATAGCAAAATTCTATAAGTGCGGGGGAAATCATGGATTTATATAAAAGTTTAAGTTGTGAAGCCAGAAAACAGGTGAACACCTCCACTAATAAATGAAGGGTTTCTAAGGTTTAACCTTTATTATTTCATCAATTCATATAAAGCCACGTAGGGCCAATTCCACCATTACAAATTTCCAAGTAATAAATAAACATGCGCAAATCACGCCGAGGTCGACGACCCGCTCCAACAGAATGTAAATTGTGCACTGCCGAGGGTCGAGCGCCACGAACCATAGATGCATCTATTATCATCGAGGCGTTCGTCCCGTTCCATAATTAAACACATATCCTACTCGTGAATCATCCATGCGACGCAGGAACACATAAAGTACATGCTCAATCAGTCACATAAGAACTTACCGGGAAATATTTATTCGAATGAAACCAATTCCCCTTTAACAATTTAAGAAATGAATTTTAATTCTTTTAGAAATTTACTTACTAATTCAATGTGAGTTAAGCAATTCAAGCTACCAATGCGTTCACACTAAATCCACGTATACATGCTTTTGAGTCCTAACTACCCGGACTATAGCATAATAGTAGCTACGCACGGACTCTTGTCACCTCGTGCGTGCGTAGCCCCCACAAATAGGAGCACATAACTATTTTACTCACCTATAGGGTAAATTTCCCCTCACAAAATTAGAAAGGAGACTCACCTCGCTCCGAAGACTCGCAACCGGCATCCTACATCCTTCCGAAGGCTTGAACCAATGCACAATGCGCCAAAACTAGCCAATTATCATACAAATCCATTAATATATGCTCAAGTATACCTTACAACTCAATTTATAACCATTCCTAACCCCGAATGAGAAGTTGACCAAAATTCCCTCGGGCCAACGTG
>MU726830.1:4693-53527 GCA_026770625.1 Nicotiana glauca | reverse complement strand
GAGCTTAATACTTGGGTTTTATTTGCAACGTCCGCAGAATCCTATTTAGAGGATATACATTGGGCGTGATCAGATGCCCTCAGAGGCTTTATAATGTTATGTACGTACAGACCTATGCATGCCATCACATTTATACACATATGCATGATACTATAAACGTTTCATGATTTACAGAGCTATCTAGACTTACAGGTTGGGTCCTTTACTCTATGTTTCTTCCATGTCCTTAATTAATGTTGATGTACCATTATGTTTCAATTCTGCCTTATATACTTAGTACATTATTCGTACTGACGTCCTTTTGTTGGGAACACTCCATTCATGCCTACATGTATCAATCAGTTTGATAAGCCCTCATAGTAGACGAAGTGAGCATTCACCGAAGGATCGGTAAGACTCTACCTTATTTGGAGTGCAACCATAATTATGAGTTATCGTGTCAAAGTTTTCTATAGACTTATGGGTAGGCTGGTACCCTGTCCTATTTGATGTCGAATAATCTTAGAGGCTTTGTATATAAAGATTCAGATTGTACAGTATGCAGAGTCCTTGACGGTCCATATGTATTTAGGTTTTATAAACGATGGTTCATTGATATAACATTTGCCCACTTACAATTGTACATCACGAGTTGTGGCCATGTTGGCTCATGATAGTTACAAAAGAAATGAATGAGTTATAGAATGATTCACTCGGGTTACTACGGCACCGGGTACTTGCCACACCTCCACAGGTTTGGGCATGACAAAGTGGTATTAGAGCAGTTCATGTCCAAGGGAGTCTACAAAGGCGTGCCTAGTAGAGTCTCACTTATAGGTGTGTTGCGCGCCACATTTATAATTGAGAGGTTATAGGGCATTTAGGAAATGTTACCCTTCTTTTGTTTCCAGATCGTACCATAGAGCTGAGTCGTAAGAAGTCAGTATAAAGCTTTCGGCGAATTTTGCATGCACCAGAAGTGCAGGTATTACAATAGAGCTTTAAGGTATAGATGTATTTTCTACTTATGTTGAAGGGAAGTTATGGAAGAAACAGAACATAGGATGCATGATTGAAAGGTAAATAAGGTAAAAGTGAAGAAGATATGAAATACTCAGGTACAAAATGTTGTAGGTAGTCTAAAGCTCAGATAGAGATTGGGTTTTAGTTTACTATACGGAGCAGATCCTAGCGAAAATTTTAAAAATCTCTAAGAGTTAACATATTGAGGACGAATGTTCTAAAAAGGGGAAGGATGTTAAACCCCATATTTTGAGTGGAACTTTTTTTGTAACTTATCTTCAATAAGTAGTCATAGCAAGCCCATAAAAATATTATCAATTTGATGGTGGCAGTCTAATCACATCAATCTCTAGCCTGTTGATTTTCTCTATATTTACATATCAAGAATCATGTGAATATTATGCATACACAGCACAAACAAACAGTGTTGAAACAATATTATCACATAGCTTAAAATATTGGTGTGACAGAATATTATTTTTGTAAATCTTTTACATGTTCTAACACCTTTTCTGTTTTATATTTTAAAGTTACTCTTGAAACTTTAATATTTTGATATTTTTCTAGTGCACTTCAGCATAATTAATATAATACTATGATTTAAATTTATAGTACTTTTAAGTATTATGTTGCATACAATGATCCTAATATTAAAATATGAGTAGAGATAACAAATGAGCCTTGCAATTATTGGTAGATTTGCAATAGATGTTATGACTATTAAAAGTGGCAATATTACTTTAAATCTTTCTACATTACAACAGAATATGTCGGCATATCGCATAAGTTTAACAACCTTGATACCGTTAGATATTATGTTAGTTTGGTATTTTTTTTATAAGTGAAGTATTTTAGTAAAAGTTTTATAAGTATAATTTTGGATAGTTACCATTATTACTATTTTAGGTTATGATAAATTACGCACATAATATAAGAAAATTATGATATTTTCTTTATTGTAAAGATAGAAATTATTTTTTCACAAGAAAAGAAGGCTATTTTTTTTTTACCATTTTAAGAATTAAGCGTACGAGAATTTTTACTCTTTATATGAGATTAGAAACATTATGAGTTAAGAAAATATATGTATTTTCACATGGATATTTTGATACAAATAATAGTGTATATATTTATTTTATGTGGTACTATATGATCATGATAGTAGGATATATAAAGTGTTTTAAAAAATAAGAAGAATTTTAAGTAATTTGAAATAATTCTTGATTATACGGGTAATTGGTTAATTATCGGGTAACGGGACATTACCTAATTACACAATAAGTGGATAAAAATTTAAACTTTCCCCACCCTACTCCCCACGTGGCAGCACCCCCATTTCAATTTAGTGACTTAAATTTCTAACATAGGAGTCACTGTACATGGTATCTTCGGGTTTCACATAGTTCCATGTTATTCTGCTTCCCAATTCTTTACTTAGGAATGTTTATTGAACAATTACTCTTGGCATCACAACACTCTAGGGCTAAGAATTAGACTTTACATAGAGATAAAGGGAACAGATCATCGTGGACCTACAGTCTACTGCTACTTTCCCCTTGAATGCAAATAGTATAGTACCCACGCGATGCGTGAAAAGTGCCCGAGAAAAAAATCATAAAAAATTACCACCTTATTTTAGCTAAATATAAATTTTATGGACGTATTATAATAAAGACATTGGTACAATGACAAATTTAAAGTTCTTGCTTTTATATATATTATAAGTAACGCCGAGGGGCTTTCGGAAATAACTTTTCTACCTAGACAAGATAGGGGTAAGGACTACATACACCTTACATTCTTTAGACCTCATAATGTGGAGTTATACTGGATATATTATTATTTGTTATTATATGTACTTGCATAATTCACTTGTGTTGTAGTAAAGAAAACAAAAACTGAAAGTTGAAGCTATTTCATAGTATAATTGCGTCATCACTGTAAAGCATAATTAGCTAAACATAACTGCAACCGAAGTACTTTATTCAAAGCATAGTAGTTCTAATATGTATGCATTAGTTTATATATAACATCAGAGTTTGATAGTAGCCCGCTTTCTACTTTAAGATTCCTCAATGACCTCCATTTTGCTTGTTAATAATATCTAAGGAAAGAAGACATTGAGAACGCTCTATGATTATATGTGAATCAAGCATCTGACACATTATAGTTTTCATCGTGATTAAAAAAAATATGCCGTAGGTATCCAAATCAATTATAAATAAAGTAAAATTGCTTAAAAATTTCCCAAAGGAAAGCTTTGAACAATTTAATTTTCTTAAGATTTTATAATATTTATACTTTTGATATTTCTCTTTAACCAAAAAATGAGATTAGGCTAAAGCTAGAATTTAGAAGAACTCGGGTTACTGATAATCAAGAAAATGAATAAAAGGAAATAATTCTGAGTAGCAAGATGATAATTAAGAAAAACAAATAATACCAATGTATATTGCAATAGTGTTGTCTGTCCTTACAACTGACCATATATTCCCCTTTTATAGGTACCTTTGAGAATATACGTTTTGATTGAATCATAATGAGGCTATTATGAGTAATTAAAGGCATTGGATGTTGCGTTACACAATTATTATATTCCAAATATTCTCTAATGTATTCAGCATTTAATGCCCACTAAATGTCGTATCTGCACTCTTTTCTATAGTCAGATTCATTCCTTTTGATTTCCAGATATAAATGGCTTAAATAGGTACGGGCGCCGTGTTACTTATCTGATTTCCCGTGCCTCTTCCTCCTTCTTCGCTCGTGTCTGTTGTAACTCCTGAGTCGTGACTAATTGTTATTTATTGACCATTTAACCGATCCACGTATCTTGACACGTCACCTTTATTATAAATATAATTTTTTCCAATACAGATAGTCCCTCCACTTTTCATTTATTCATCAGTTTGAATATCTGGGAAGTGGATTTCATTAAAAGAAAAAAAATTTGTCACCATTAATGGTCTGACAGAATTGACGCTTCAATTTGTCACTTTCATTTAATGCGTTAGACATGTGTCATCCTCTTATTGGTTTTACAGTTTTGTAACACTTTCTGAGGCTTTCTTTTCGGCTTCCCTGTTCACAAAGTGACAGTTATCATTATTACGGCCCTTTCATCATTGTTCTTTTTCCTTTTGCCGGTTACCCATCAGTATAAATATATCTTCTTTACTTGTCTTTTTCCACATAAAGCGTATCAAGTA
Organism: Nicotiana glauca; assembly: GCA_026770625.1. Lineage (NCBI taxonomy): Eukaryota > Viridiplantae > Streptophyta > Magnoliopsida > Solanales > Solanaceae > Nicotiana > Nicotiana glauca. The sequence goes on along the minus strand of MU726830.1, from coordinate 49,316 downwards.
TTTTAATTCTTCAAATCCCTTATTCGCTTCTTCTTCACTTCAATCTTCTTCGTCATCGCTTCACCAAACCCTAACCCTAGGAGAACCCTCATTTTAGATAACTTCCCCAATTCTCCTATTAGGCATAGAAGAGGGGGTAGACTCCGTAGTTTGGGGTCTACTCGTGGTGATAGCACATCCGCACCTTCTCCTAGTTCTGGTCCTTCTTCCAGAACTAGAGGTTCTCTTTCTCAAAGGGCTTCTTCGAGGAATAAAGAGCCCACTGAACCCTTGTGTGAGCCTCTAGTGGATGAGATAGTCCCTACTGAACTATCTTTTCATCATGATAGGGAATCTTTAAGGAACCAAGTAAATACTCTAGATCATGCCGATATTTTCCTTACTCAGATTACAGAAATCTTAGCTCCTATAGTTCATAAGGACTGTCACTGGAGTAGTGATTTTCCAATTATCATTCCTAATCCAAATAAGAGGATCACTTCCTACATAATTGGATTTTTCTTTTGTTTACCCATTCCCTTTCACTCTAGGGTTTAAACCAGCCATTGACCCGATCATTCTGGATTTTTGCAATTTTTTCAATGTTTGTCTGGGTCAAATTGGTCCAATTGTTTGGAGGGTTGTTGCCTGCTTGAGACATCTTGCTAACATGGCAGATATTGGCTTTACTTTCCCCCACTTAATTCACCTCTACACCCCTAGGATTTTCCAGAATGGCAATTTTACCCTAGTAGCCAGGAGCAAGAGGGTTTTAGTAAGCCTCGAGAACGACAAAGACCGTGGGTGGTATGCTCGTTTTGTTGCTACCCCCACTGCTGGTTTAGTGGGTGAAGAGAATGTTCCTTTTCCTGAGAAGTGGAACTTTGCACGTAAGTATTACATCTTTCTTGTGCCTTTTTCTGTCAAGCTTATTAACTTTTTTAATGTCGCTTCTTTTCTTTTTTCAGCAACCATAGGTGTTGTGGAGATCGTACCCATCTTCCGTGGTTGGGTAGAAAGATTGTTGTGGACCGCCCCAATGAAGGGTAGGTCATGGAAAAACCTTTCCAGTCGTTACGGTTGGAAAGTGAAAACTCATGGTAAGAGTTTTTGTTTTTTCCTTGTACGTATATAAATATTTTCTTTTATTGTTCTAACTTTTATCCTTCTTTTTTATCAGGATTTGCTATTCGAGGGGTCACTGCTGGAGAAATCATGGCTTCTCGTGACTCTTTGGCCCAAGAAATAGTCTTGGGTTCTTCTTCCAAAAGAAAAGCTACTGACGAAGAAGACTCTGAGGAAGAAGATAAAGGCTCCCTGGTAACGAGACCACGAGCCAGGAGACGTATTGTCTCCGATGATGAGGCCGAAGTCTTTCCTCATCTGTCTCTTACCGAGCCGATTGTTGCTCCAGTTATCATTCCTGATGATAACATCTCTCCTCACGACACTCGTGAGTCTATTGACCAACTTTTTGATAGTGGTTTTGGTAGTGGAAATTTAGGACCTGTTCTAGATGAACTTCCCTTATCTTCTTTTTCATCTCCCGTACCTGTGATTGTTTTTTTTTTTACCTGTATCAACCGTTTCTTCTGTTCCTTCCTCCACTGTTTTTACTCCTTCTACCGCTCCTCCTTTGGCAATTCCCCCACCTATCATTCACCATACAGAGGTGGGTTCTTCAAGTAGAAGTACTAATATGAGGAGCGTAACCATCGAAGTTCCTGCCAACAACAGCCTCTTGAGAAAGTCCGACCAAGATGATATTTGGCTCGAGCCTTTGATTGGCCCAATCGAGAAAGAAAAGCTTGAAAGCCATAGCAGCTTGACCCTTATCAATGACATAGTGCATGCCACTTTGAAGGTATTTTCTTTTCTTTTCTTCTCCATTTTGTAAAGATTTCTGACTCTGGGATTCTTACTTCCCTTTATTTTATTAGGCCAATCTTGTTGGCACTGAGCTGATGAACAGAATCTCCCTCTTGGAAAAGGTAGCACGTGACTTGGAGAAGGTTGTTCATGATGTGGAAAAGGCTGCTCGCGATTCTCAGTTGGAGGCAAACAACTTGAAGGAACAGTTTAACAGTGCTCAAATTGAGATGGAGGATTTACAATAGAGTAGAAGTACCTTAGAATAGCAAGTATGAGCGATAACTTTGGAGATAGTGGTTATCAAGGGTTCCTTGAGCCAAGCTGAGAAGGAAAAAGAACGCCTTGAATCCTCCTTTTCAAAACAGCTATCTAAGGCTAGCGAGAAGAATAGGGCATTAAAGGCATTGTTGGCTCAAAAAGAAGTTTACACTGGGGAACTTGTGCAAAACTTAACTCAAGCACAAGAGGACCTTCAAGCTTCTGTTGACAAGGTACATGCTTTAGAGAGCTCTCATGCTTCCCTTCAAGCTTCTTGTAATTCTGTCTTGGCCGAAAATGAAGAGCTTAAGAGTGAGGTTGCTGCTCGGGAAAAGGATTATGAGATCCTTAAAGAAAAATTTGATGTTGAGGTGAGTTGGGCTTTTCTAAATTCCCGTCATGATACCATAATTGAAGTTGGGCAAGAAAGTTTTGACCTGGAAGCTGAATTAGCTAAGGTCAATGAAACCATAGAACAAATTCAACAACCATATGACTTCCCTTCTCCTGTGATTGAAGCTCGCATGGTTGAGGCTCATATAGGTATCACATCTTCTTTAAGACCAATCCAACCCACTGCTACAAGCCAAGTTGAAACCATCTCTGCTGAAACCCTTACTCGAGTTGAGCTTATTTTTGTGAATTAGGATCTACTTGGAACCGTTGATGCTCCTGTCCAAGTTGAGCCCGTTGCTGTTGATGCACCTTCTTCAGTTTCCACATCTTCTTAGTAAAACATTTATCTTGAATTCCTTATTTTTGTTGCAGGTACCTCTTTGGAAAGTCGTGTTAGAAACTCTTGGCTTCATCTAAGGGTTTATTGTTAGAAAATTGTAGTAAAACCCTTAGTTCCATTTAAGGGTTGGTTTTCGGAACTCAAGTCCCCAAGTCATTTATGGGGCAATCTGTATAAACAATTTTACATCTTTGTGATCAAGTTCATACTTAATCTTAAGTATTTTAAGAAGTTTTTGATGTTAGACTTCTGTTTATTTTATTCTTGCCTTTATTTTTAAGGATTTATAGAATAACTTGCATTTTTTTCTCTTTAAAAATGCTTCTGTTAATCTCATGACTAAATAGTTTTAAACATGAGTTTTATAAAAGAGGGCCTTTTTATATTTCGACACTTAATGAAGAAGACGTCTCAACTTCATAATGGTGTTAACATACGATAAAAGAAATAGGAACACACATGTTTCTTTGAAATAATATGGACAAGTGTTTATTTTAAACCTTGACAAGTTTTGAATAACATCTTACATGTATTGGAATTACATCTATAACTTTCTTGTAACTGTTTTTCCTTGTAACAGATTTTTAAAAAAAAATAATAAACACGAGGTTTTTCTTTATAACCCATTTTAGAACAATAAAAGCAAGGTTTTTTGTTTATACCCTACTTTAGAACAATAAATGAAAGGTTTTTCTTTATAACCTGCTTTAGTACATAGCTGTTACCCTAACTACAGTAAGGTTTTCTTTAGCCTTGGCTCATGACTTCATGTGACTTTTATTACTCTGCACTTGACTTTTTCAGGATTGATTTTTCTTCAATCTTCTCTGCCTTCTTTATATATACTTGTATATATTGTGTAGTCCCCCAAGTGTTTGAGTGTTGAAGTATAAAGCCTCGAGCACTTGATAGTTTCTCTCATTTGGTCCTTTTCCTGAAAAGGAAACACATACGGGACTCGGAGGTAAGATTATAGATGAAGACTGCTTAACCCATTTAAATTTCTATCAGAATAATTGTAACCAAAAGCCAAGAATTTTAGGTTATTCTGTGTGCCTTACAGGTCGTGACTCATTATTTAGTACGGGCTAGCTTTTTGCCCATCATCTAAAATCGTTAGTAAAATTTTAACAATTCAAAAAATTAAACGTAAAATGGTGATACCTGACCGTAGGTATTCCTTAGAAGTAATATCTCTTCAAATGAACAACATTCCAATGTGAAGGAAATACTTTGCCATCCATGGTCTCCAATTCATATGCTTGCTTGCTTGCAATATTACGAACTCTATAAGGCCCTTCCCAAGTTGGACTCAATTTTACCCGTGTTGGCTGCCTTTGTGGATTTAAAAACCTTTTTAAGCACGAAGTCCCCAATTTTGAAGAATTTGAGGCGTGCTTTCCTGTTGTAATATCATTCTATTACTTGTTTTGGTGTTGTCATTCTTATTAATGCAGCTTCTCTTCTGCCTTCCAGTAGATCCAAATTGACCTGCATCTCTTCGTCATTAGATTCTTGTGTCGCTTACGTGAATCGTGTGCTTGGTTCTCCTATCTCAACTGTAATCAAAGCCTCAGCTTCGTAAACCAATGAAAAGGGTGTTTCTCCTGTGCTCGTTTTTGCTGTTGTGCGATATGCCCATAAAACTCTGAGTAACACTTTAGGTCAGTTACCCTTTGACTCCTCTAATTGCTTCTTTAAATTATTGATAATAACCTTGTTTGTTGATTCTGCTTGCCTATTACCCACCGGATGATAAGGTGTAGATATAATCCTTTTAATTTGCCAACTCTCAAAAAACTCTGTGATTTGAGCTCCGATAAATTGAGGTCCATTGTCACATACGATTTCCTTTGGTATACCAAATCGACATATGATATTCCTCCAAACAAAATCTTTGAATTCTTTTTCTCGCACCTGTTTAAATGCTCCTGCTTCCACCCATTTAGTGAAATAATCAGTAAGTACGAGCAGAAACTTTACCTGTCCTTTTGCTTGAGGTAATGGCCCTACTATATCCATTCCCCATTTCATAAATGGCCACGGTGCAATGATTGGATGTAATAATTCTGCGGGTTTGTGCACATTGTTATCGTACCTTTGGCATTTATCACATTTAGCCACGAAACTTTCTGCTTCTTCTTCCATTTTAGGCCAATAGTATCCTGCTCTAATCAAGGTTCTTACCAGTGACCTTCCTCCTGCGTGATTACCGCAGTGCACCTCATGTATCTATCTCATTACATACTCCATTTTCAAAGGTCCGAGGCATCTTGCTAAGGGACCACCGAACATTTTTTGATATAAATTACCTTGCTAAAAAACAGTACCGATCAGTCTTTGTTCGAAGCACATGGGCTTTTTTCTTATCATCAGGGATGGTACCATACTGCAAAAAAGCAACAATCTCATTCCTCCAATCCCATGTTAAATTATTAAAGTTTACCTCATTTTTATCAGGATCGAGAACTAATTGAAATAAATGTATAACTGAGGCATTTTAATCACTTGCCACATCAGCTGCAGATGTAAGATTAGCTAGAACGTTCGCTTCAACATTTTCATCCCTTGGTACTTGTATAACTTTCCAGGTTTTGTCACGACCCAATTCCTGAACCTGGTCGTAATGGCGCCTCTCGTGAAGACAAGGCCAGCCAGTCAACCCAATTCATCCTTTTTAAAACAATTATAGTACAACATGGTTTAATAAAACCAAATAGCAGAAGTATAGATAAAAATGCGGAATAATCCAACCCAACACAGCACTAACCGGGGTGTCACAAGTCACGAGTATCTATAAATGAAATTCCACTTTACAAGTCTAGAAATACCCTGAACAGGAATAATGAATAACATAGAAAGATGGTGGTGCTGCGAACGCTAGTAGTCACCTCGCTAAACCTCTACAACTCTGCCTCCACACAGTTAGTACCCGCTACCGGGTAAATAAATACCTGCAACTGCACGCGAGGTGCAGGGAGTAAAGTGAGTACTCCAACTCAGTAAGTAATAAAGGTAAATAACAGTTGAGCAGTAAGAAATCATGTAAAGCAACCAACATGCTGTATAGAAGCCGGGTACAATTTTATGAGAAACAGTGAAAACTATAAAATCTTTAGAGATATCTTGGCTCCGTTTCAATCTCTTTTGAAAATGATCCTTTCAACAGTTACGAAATGATTTCAAAACAGTTAGTGTAGATTAGCACAGAAAAATCCACCCATCGGGCACAAATACAACCGTGTAACAGGTAAAAAGGCAATTAAATATGCAAGATGCGCACATAAAAGCTCGCCCCTCGGGCAACATCTCAACACATTACCAGCCCCTCGGGCTCACTCTTGGAAACACTCTCAGCCCCTCGGGCACTCTCTCAAATCACTCTCAGAACAGTATCATATAGTAACCGCTGCGGCGTGCAGCCCGCTCCATTTATTTATCGTCGAAGATGCTCACTGGGGGTGTGTAGACTTCGGGAGGGGCCCCTTACGGCCCAAGCGACATATCAATCCACCTCGTGGCATGTAAAACAAGGCCTGAAAGCCATCTCACATCACACTCGAGGCCTGAAAGTCTCCTCACATAACACTCGAGGCCTGAAAGCCTTCTCACAATACACTCGAGGCCTGAAAGCCTCCTCACAATACACTTGAGGCCTGAAAGCCTCCTCACATCACTCAACATATCTTCACATATGGCCCTCGGCCTCACTCAGTCCAGAAAACATCATAAGCCCCTCAGGCATCAATAAAATAGTAGTGCTCAGCCCAAATAACAGTGGAAAATATCATTTAAGTCTCAACGTTCAGTTAAAACAGCTGAGTTTGTAAAACAGTATAATCAATAGGACTTAGTTCAAGTAGTATGTCAAATAGTGAGGGAACAGTGATAAAATCCCCGAAGGGTTCAAATAATTGGCACGAAGCCCAAATATGGCAATCAGCCCAAATCATGACAATATCAAATAAGTTTCAATCAAATGCGCGGTAAAATCAAAAATCGGGACGGACCAAGTCACAATCCCCAACGGTGCTCTACCCCACGCTTGTTATCTGGCGTGCAAGTAACCTCAATATAGCACTACGGTGTGCAAATCCGGGGTTTCAAACCCGCAGGATACTATTTACAATCATTACTCACCTCGAACTGGTGAAATCTCTAGCTCACGATGCCTTTGCCCCTCAGATCGGCCTCCACGCGCGTCGAATCTATCCAAAATCAAAGTGAATACATCACAATAGGCTAAGGAAACATAACCCAAATCAAAAAGAATCGAAAAACATCAAAAATCACGAAATTTGCCAAAAGCCGAGCCCCGGGCCCACTTCTCAAAAATAAGAAAATTTAACATCAGTGTATTCCTTATCTCGCCACGAGTCTATACATATAAAATTTACCAAAATTGGAGTCCAAATAACACCCTCAAATCTCCAGTTTAAGTCTCTTAAGTTTCAAGCCCTAAATACCATTTTTGACCTTTAATTTCTTAAGTTTTCAGCTCTAATATATGTATTTACACCATAGAATCATGTTTTTAAGTCCAAGAGTTCATACCTGATCAAAGCACTTGAAATCCTCTTCAAAATCGCCCAAAAACTCTCCAGGTCCGAAGTAAAATATGTTACTCTTTCAAAATTTTGCCAAGATGAATTAAATATTTCTGTCCAGCAGAAACCGCTTCTTCGGTCAAAATGTCGCTTCTACGACTTTCGCGTCTGCGGTCTCCTTCCGCTTCTGCGGAAATTCCCAAAATCCAAAAACCCAACTTAAATCCCGCATCTGTGGCTATACAGATGCGGCTTCCCCAACCGCTTTTGCGGAATCAGCAACCAGGTCCCATAACCGCTTCTGCGGTCCAATCTTCGCACAAGTGAGACCGCTTCTGCGGTCCAGTCTTCGCAGAAGCAAAAACACCAGTTCCAGCTGACTTAGCAACATGCAAAATTCCAAAACTCTCCGTTTAACCATCCGAACTCACCCCGAATCCCCCGGGACCTCAACCAAAAATACCAATGCATCCTACAACGTTATTCAAACTTTCTCCAATCATAAAAACCCATCCAACAACACTAAAATCATCAATTCACATCGAATTCAAGCCAAAGTTCTTCTAAAACTTCCGAAACACGCATTCAATCAAAAACCCAACCAAATCACCTCTGAATCACCTGAAATTTTACACACACATTCCAAATTACCTAACGAAGCTACTGCAGCTCTCGGAATTCTATTCCGACCCTCGGATCAAAATCTCACCTATCAACCGGAAATCGCTAAAATACTAACTTCGCCAATTCAAGCAAAATTCTACACCAGACCTCCAAAATCACTTCCGTTCACACTCCTAAGTCACAAATCATCCCCCGAAGCTAACCGAGTTATCAGAATTCATATCCGAGCCCTCTAACACATAACTCAACATCTGGTTGACTTTTCCAAACTAAGCCTTCCTTAAAGGGACTAAGTGTCTCATTTCCTTCTAAAATCAATCCAAGCAAACCCGATCACACAAGACACTGATAATGAAGCATAAAGAAGCAGAAAATGGGGGAAACAGAGTGGTTATCATGAGACGACGGGTCGGGTCGTCACATCCTCCCTAACTTAAACAAACGCTCGTCCTCGAGCCTACCCAGAGTTGCTCTATAAGTCACCAATAGCTGAATAACTTTGCCATGCTTATACCCGGGGGTGATCCCACGTCACCCTATCTCACATAGGTCCGATAACACAACATAGCTAAATTTTCACAATCCATCTAGTCCATAAACCATAGAACCACATTGCACTTTCCGAAATCATACACAAGATTAGAACCTCACATCTATACTCAAAATAAGCCCGAACCAGCTGTAATAACCCATACCTACAACCTCAGGCGCAATCATACGATATACTACATAACCCAAACACTCGAAATGATAATTTTTATTCACAGCAGTTGCCCACAAAACCGAATACCATTAGAAAACCTCTTATCAACTAAGGTTTTATTCCAACACTTTCATATACTGCCCACGATAAATGAAACACGCAAGAAACCGTAACCATTTTCTCAAATCAACCATTCATGAAGCCACTTCCCTTTTGACTAATACCACAGCAGATTCCGAGCCGAGCATCGATATTATCCTTCCAACAAGCTGAAATCAAATCCGTTCGTATCCATCAGTGACCCCAACGATCACCTTGAATCCAACACACCACTCTGGTGATATGACACCTCAATACAAGCCTAAGCCATGACTTGCATAATACAAGCACCAATAAGAAATGGTCTGAACATACTCAGACTATAAAAAATGACTCAAACGAAAGAGCTGGCTCAAGTCATCAGTACCATCACAACACAAGGCTGAGACCCTGTATCACATCATAGAATTAGAACACCTGAATCTACCCCGAAAGGTCATATCTCCACGTGGCCTCGCTACAATGCGCGATCCTACCCGAACATTGTTACACATGAAACAACTCAAGTCACCATGCTCAAAATTGACAGCCAAGCACAATTGATGTCTGGAACCCAAGCAAATCATTACATCCATGGTGAAACAAATAACATACGCCACACAAGCATGATAGAACATAACCGGTACATCAATCATCGAGCAACACCCAATTACTCTTCCCGCTCGACTTTCACTATGAATCCCCAATAGAACCGCACCACATATGCCCATAACCAACGAATCATAACATCTCGCAGCACAATAGCAACTCATAGATCTCCCCAGATCACTAACGATCGAATCAAACTATCCCTCAACAATAAAATTTCGGGGCCAACCAAGCTGACTCAGGCTAGAACACACATCCACATTGACCTGCCAACGAACCAATCATTCAGGAAGCCTGAAGCTTCTCCTTCCACTACTACAGCTCCTGCCGGGGCCATACAATACGATGCCCGATACCAAATCAATACCGAAATCCACAACCTCGTCTAGCGACATGTCCGGCCACAAGAAATACATCCAAAAAGTCCCTCAACTCCGGAACTAAATGAATGGTAGAAACCTCTGCACTGACATCCATCACGAAGGCCCAATTAAGAAAAGCAACCCTTGCCATCCGTCCGCTGGTCTTTGAAATATAACCCACTCTGCTAGAACATAATCCGACGGACCTCGCCACTCAACCCGTGGCATTTCTGGCACAACCCATAGTGCATAGTCCAGAATAACCCAACACTGAGACAACCAGTCTACACCCCAACATCATATCCGAATCTAACATACCACATCATAGCCTGAATATGAGAACTTCCGTCTCCGCATACACCCAGCACATGATTCATCATATCCGACCCCAATTTTGTCATCTGAACACATGCCACACCTTTAATACCCGATCATCCCACGATAGATAGTCTAAAATTTCCTTGTGCCACCATGCAACCCAATATCACCAGTAGACCCAACAAGAAAGTGTGCAATACTATCGAAGTATCATCAGTTTAATCACATTACCCTTTTCCGAGACAAATACTCTCATCAAATCACTTCCAATTAGCAGTACCATTTCCTTGATTACCTGAGGCTACCCGTTGCCTAAGAATTTTATGAACTTCTTTTCAGAAATGAATTGTAACTCACCTAGCCAAGAACTTCCACTGATCCCATTTGGAAGAAAATAATTACACATCCCATGCTCCGCATGCCCATAGAAAATATACATCTCCAAATCACGGTAAAACCCTACAAGAACTCTCTCCCAATTCCATTTACACAAGCTAAACTACCAGGACTGAATCCTTCTAACCAAACCAAGCTAAGCAAGCTGCCAGAACTCAAGAGCTTTGCTGCAAAATACCTGTAAGGGCTCATTACCTCGAACACACACAAAGAAATTAATCATATCCTTACCATACCGATTTGGTCTACTATCAAGTTATTCCATCTATCTAATTTCCCTTCTGATTTATCATCCACTTGATATTCCCTCTTGTTGTAGAACCACAATGCCTTAACCCAGGCTTACCACATGAGACCCAAGCATAAGACCACACTGTCTAAGACCCATATGCCACTGAGTACTCTCTCAAGTGTTCCCAGAAACACCACATTCCAGAATGCTTTACTCTGAAGAACTTCCTGCGAATCTAAATTCGTTACCTTTACTTTCCTGATACTGATACATAGAATCCCATAATTAATATAAAATACCACAAGTCTTGACATTTTCCAATGAAAACACAGTCTCTAACCATATACACAACCTTAAGACACCTAATTGTTACATGTAGAATCTTGAACACATTAAAACCATTATCAAGAGTCATTCACTCTTATTCAAACTGCAAATTACTTGACCTAACGAACAGAATCACCCGTGCCTCATTGGCACCCCGATACTACAAAAATGAAGTCCTCATCCCAATACAACCGAGCAACTTCCTACTCTATACGCCGAGCATCCTTTACCAATAATGCTCTAGACATTCCGTGATTCTCTCACATCTACCAAGCACCATGTAACCTTTATCAGAATTTTCCTTCACTCGTGCCATACTCGGGCCAATTTTCGCAACTAGAACTGATTCGCGAGTATGCCTCAAACCGAAACCAACATAGCACATAACCGTACAATTAGCTAATCAATAACAAACTCCCTAACTTGGCTCAAAGCCATGGATCAAAACACTCCCAACAACTCATAACGCATATCTATTGATACCTTAATACCATAGTGAGATTAAACTCAATCATTCATAAGCTCGTGGAAACGCAAATTATCTAGAATTTTTTTTAACTCTTGTGCAATTCTCGCATTCACTCACACAACAGTTAAGCCCACTCTCTAGGCGATCTAATTTAGATGTCAACACATGTTCTTCACTTGTAAAGGAGACCTTTTAATGGATAACATAAGGATCACACAACCTTAGAACACTCCGCAGGAGATGGCCCACCTGTTTTGCCTCCAACTACCATTCCTGTATACCTTCTACCGCCACAAGCATTACGCTGTCACTTGATCTTCCTGAGTCTGGACTCATACCGCAACATGAAATTTACTTCACTTCCAACTAGGAGACATGAAAATATTCTTCACACACCCATAACTCGGGGCTACACATCCAGTCACAATGGAAATCAAACACTTAATAGTTCTTCTATCATCTAGCAGACCTTCATCGTCACTTCCAAGTCTCGCAGTACTAACATACTCATCACATGGATATCCAACCGCCATTCCCGCTAATAGGGACAATACCGAACATATAAGTTTAAAACACTTGCTCACACAATCAGCACCTCGGTGCTCATGCCATAGGAAAAGATCCGGCCTCAAGTCCTCCAGACTGGCCCAACATAAACTCACAGAGATTACATCTCGCCCCTTGATTGGGGAATCACAAGCCATCAATGCATATCTGATACTGAGCACTCATGCGCGCATACAAATGCGTGGAAGGAATTTCAAGAGTTTCTTTTCAAGCTGAATCAAGGACGCACGACAAGAATTCAAGAATGTAAAGTTTTCCTAAAGGTTCTGCAGTCTCTCGAGGATAAATACAGATGTCTCTGTACCGATCCGCGAGACTCTACTAAACCTGCTCATGACTCGTGAGACCTAGTAACCTAGGCTCTGATACCAACTTATCACGACCAAATTCCCGAACCTGGTCGTGATGGCACCTCTCGTGAAGACAAGGCCAGCCAGTCAACCCAATTCATCCTTTCTAAAACAATTATAGTACAACATGGTTTAATAAAACGAAATAGCAGAAGTATAGATAAAAATATGGAAAAATCCAACCCAACACAGCCCTAACCGGGGTGTCACAAGTCACGAGCATCTATAAGAATGAAATTCCACTTTACAAGTCTAGAAATACACTAGACAGGAATATTGAATAACATAGAAAGATAGTGGTGCTGCGAACGCTGGCAGTCACCGCGCTAAACCTCTACAACTCTGCCTCCACACAGCCAGTACCCGCTACCAGGTGAATAAATACCTGCAACTGCATGTGAGGTACGAGTAGTAAAGTAAGTACTCCAACTCAGTGAGTAATAAAGGTAAATAACAGCTGAGTAGTAAGAAATCACGTAAAGCAACCAACATGCTATATAGAAGCCGGGTACAATTCTTTGAGAAATAGTGAAAACTGTGAAATCTTTAGAAATATCTTGGATCAGTTTAAATCTCTTTTGAAAATGATCCTTTCAACAGTTACCAAATGATTTCAAAACAGTTAGTGCTGATAAGCACAGAAAAATCTGCCCCTCGGGAACAAATACCAACGTATAACAGGTAAAAAGGCAAACAAATATGTAAGATGCGCACATAAAAGCTCGCCCCTCGGGCAACATCTCAACATAGTACCAGCCCCTCGGGCTCACTCTCGGAAACACTCTCAGCCCCTCGGGCTCTCTCTCAGATTACTCTCAGAACAGTATCATATAGTAACCGCTGCGGCGTGCAGCCCGCTCCGTTTATTTATCGTCGATGGGGCTCCCTAGAGGTGTGCAGACTCCGGAAGGGGACCCTTATGGCCCAAACGCAATATCAAGCCACCTCGTGGCACGTAAAACAAGGCTTAAAAGCCTTCTTACATCACACTCGAGGCCTGAAAGCCTCCTCACATAACACTCAAGGCCTGAAATGCTCCTCACATAACACTCGAGGACTGAAAGTCTCCTCACAATACACTCGAGGCCTGAAAGCCTCCTCACATCACTCAACATATCCTCACATATGGCCCTCAGCCTCACTTAGTCCAGAAAACATCATAAGCCCCTCGGGCATCTATAATATAATAGTGCTCAATCCAAATAACAGTGAAAAATATCATTTAAGCCTCAAAGTTCAGTTAAAACGGCTGAGTTTGTAAAATAGTATAATCAACAAGACTGAGTTCAAGTAGTATGTCAAATAGTGAGGAAACAGTGATAAAATCCCTGAAGGGTTCAAATAATTGGCACGAAGCCCAAATACGACAATCAGCCCAAATCATGATAATATCAAATAAGTTTTAGTCAAATACGCGGTAAAATCAAAAATCGGGACGGACCAAGTCACAATCCCCAACGGCGCTCTACCCCACGCTCGCTATCCGGCGTGCAAGTCACCTCAATATAGCACTACGGTGTGCAAATTTGGGGTTTCAAACCCTCAGGATATCATTTACAATCATTACTCACCTCGAACCGGTGAAATCTATAGCTTGCGACGCCTTTAAGCCTCAGATAGGCCTCCACGTGCGTCGAATCTATCCAAAATCAGAGCGAATAAATCACAATAGGCTAAGGTAACATAACCCATATCGAAAAGAATCAAAAAATATCGAAAATCACGAAATTTGCCAAAACCCGAGCCCCAGGCCCACTTCTCCAAAAATAGAAAATTTAACATCAATGGATTCCTTATCTCGCGACGAGTCTATGCATATAAAATTTACCAAAATCGGAGTCCAAATGACCCCTCAAATCCCCATTTTAACTCTCTTAAGTTTCAAGCCCTAATCACCATTTTTGACCTTTAATTTCTTAAGTTTTCTGCTCTAATCCATGTATTTACACCATAGAATCATGTTTTTAAGTCCAAGTGTTCATACCTGATCAAAGCCCTTGAAACCCTGTTCAAAATCGCCCAAAAACTCTCCATGTCCGAAGTGAAATATGTTACTCTTTCAAAATTTTGCCAAGATGAATTAAATATTTCTGTCCAGCAGAAACCGCTTCTGCGGTCAAAATTTCGCTTCTGCGACTTTCGCGTCTGCGGTCTCCTTCCACTTTTGCAGAAATTCCCAAAATCCAAAAACCCGCTTCTGCGACTTAAATCCCGCATCTGCGGCTATGCAGATACAGCTTCCCCAATCGCTTTTGCGGAATTAGCAACCAGGCCCCATCACCGTTTCTGCGGTCCAATTTTCGCACAAGTGAGACCGCTTCTGCGGTCCAGTCTTCGCAGAAGCAAAAACACCAGTTCCAGCTGACTTAGCAAAATCTAAAATTCCAAAACTCTCCGTTTAACCATCCGAACTCAACCCGAGGCCCCCGGGATCTCAACCAAAAATACCAATACATCCTACAACATTATTCAAACTTGCTCCAATCATAAAAACCCATCCAACAACACTAAAATGATCAATTCACATCGAATTCAAGACTAAGTTTTTCTAAAACTTCTGAAACACGTATTCGATCAAAAACCCAACCAAATCACCTCCGAATCACCTGAAATTTTACACACACATCCCAAATCACCTAACAAAGCTACTGCAGCTCTCGGAATTCCATTCTGACCCTCATATCAAAATTTTACCTATCAACCGAAAATCGCCAAAATACTAACTTCGCCAATTCAAGCGAAATTCTACACCGGACCTCCAAAATCACTTCCGTTCATATTTCTAAGTCACAAATCATCCTCCAAAGCTAACCAAATTATTAGAATTCATATCTGAGCCCTCTAACACATAAGTCAACATCCGGTTGACTTTTCCAAACTAAGTCTTCCTTAATGAGACTAAGTGTCTCATTTCCTTCTAAACTCAATCCAAGCCAACCCCATCACACAAGACACTGATAATGAAGCATAAAGAAGCAAAAAATGGGGGAAACAGAGCGGTTCTCATGAGACGATGGGTCGGGTCGTCATAGGTTTAAAATTGCTTTATCAACTCTTATACCTTTTCTAACTAATACTGCATACTTGCTTCCCTAGCTGTATAAGTCCCCAGCATTTGATTGACCACGAGTTATGAATCACTCTTGATTATAATTTGATTTATGCCAAGTTCTCGTTCTAATTCTAGACCTGCGATCATAGCTTCATACTCGCTTCATTGTTAGTTATAGAATGACATTTAATAGCTTGTCTAATAGTTTCACCCGTAAGTGGCACAAAACAACCCCTTGACCTGCACCTATTATTTTTAGATAAGCCATATATGAATAAAGTCCAAGTTCCTGGGTTAGCACCATTTAAAACTTGCAGTTCTTTTTCTGCTTCTAATTGCATCCCCTGGCTAAAATCAGCCACGAAATCGGCTAATACTTGTGATTTTATTGCTGTTCTAGGTTGGTACGTGATTTCATATTCACTTAACTCTATGGACCATTTGGACAACCTGCCTGATCATACTTATACAATATATTACGTAAAGGATATGCAGTCACTACAGCAATAGGATGACATTGAAAGTAAGGTCTTAACTTCCTAGATGCCATGATTAATGCAAGTGCAAGTTTTTTTAACTGAGGATATCGCGTATCTACATCTAACAAAGACTTACTAACATAATAGATAGGGGATTGTTTACCTTGTTCTTCTCGAACCAAAACAGCACTTACCGCAACTTCTGAAACAGCAAGGTAAATGAGAAGTCTCTCCCCAGCCTTTGGTTTGGCTAGCAAAGGTGTATTTGATAAGTATGTTTTCAAATTCCTGAGTGCTTGTTGACACTCTTCATTCCATTCAAATTGGTCCTGCTTCTTAAGGGCTGAGAATAATTTAAAACATTTCTCTGATGATTTAGAAATGAATCTTCCTAAGGCTGCAATTCTCCCTGTTAATCTTTGAACTTCTTTCTTGTTTGAAAGTATATCAAGGATTTATTCAATGGCCTTAATATGTGCAGGATTCACTTCAATACCACGGTTAGAAACAAGAAAACCTAAAAATTTACCTGATGCCACACCAAATGCATATTTTTCAGGATTTAACTTCATATTATATTTTCGCAAAATTTTAAACGCTTCAGACAGATGCGATATATGATCTCCCGAATGCTGAGTTTTAACGATCATATCATCTATGTATACCTCCATAGTCTTACCTAAATGTTATTGAAACATTTGGGTAACTAACCTCTGATACGTTGCACCTGCATTTTTTAGACAAAAGGACATTACTTTGTAACAGTAAGTCCCCCTGTCTGTTATGAAGGAAGTTTTTTCTTCATCTCATGGATCCATTTTAATCTGATTATACCCTGAATATGCATCTAAAAAACTTAAAAGTTCATGACATGCAGTTGCATCAATCAATTGATCTGTGTGCGGTAATGGAAAAGAATCTTTTGGGCAAGCTTTATTAAGGTCTGTGTAATCTACGCAAACTCGCCACTTACCATTCTTCTTTGGAACTACAACAGTGTTAGCTAACTAGCTAGGATACGTTACCTCATGAATAGAACCAATTTTTAGCAATTTTTGGACTTCTTCTTTAATCACCTGATTCTTGAAAGTTCCCTGCTTTCTTTTCTTTTGCTTGATTGGAGGATATGATGGATCTTCATTTAATTTATGAGTCATCACCTCCGGTAGTATCCCTGTCATGTCAGAATGGGACTAAGAAAAACAATCTGCGTTAGCTTTTAAAAATTCAATCAACTTACGTTTCACCTCCGGGCTAAGATTGGCTCCTATATACACTTTTCTCTCTGGCCAATGTATAAATAAAACCACAGCCTCCATCTCTTCTATCGTGTTTTGATATTTTCATTTTCTTCTGGTTCTTGAATAGTATCAGGTCTTGAATCCACGTCTGTTTGACCTTGTTCAGTTGAGGTTGACACCACGTTATCCTCAACTGAATTCTTTAATTGCTATTTTTCTTCATCCTTAACACTTGAATTTTCCACAGAGTTGATGCTCCTAGATGTTTGTTGATCGCCCCTGATTTGACATATTCCCCATGGCGATGGAAATTTAATGACTTGATGCAACTTTGATGGAACATCGTCCATGTCATGGATCCATGGCCTCCCAAGAATCATGTTGTAAGCCATTTCCATATCTACTACTTGAAATTTGGTGTCTTTGACAATGCCTTCTGCGAATATAGTAAGTATCACCTCCCCTTTCGTTACAATACTGGAGTTGTCAAATCCTGACAAAGCATGCGCTTCTGGAACCAATTTATCTTCTGCTTGCATCTCGCGTAATACTTGTATCAAAATAATATTCACAGAACTACCTGGATCAATCAAAACTCGTTTCATGTTAGTGTCATTTACAAGTAAAGATATTACCCGTGCATCGTTATATGGAGTTAATAGACCCTCGGCATTTGCATCATTGAATGTAATATTTTCTTCCCCCAATACATGACGCAGCCGCTTCCCGTGAGTGATTGTTACTTTGAAAATCTTATTTGCTACAATATATGATACGCCATTGATATCTTCACCCCCACTTATAACGTTGACTGTTCTTTTGGGTGAAGGTGGTTTTGGAGGCTCCTGCATGTTCTTTATATATTCTTGTTTACCTTTCTCACTAAATAACTCATTGAGATACCCCTGTTTTAGCAAATGATCAACTTCACCTTGCAAAAACCTACAATTTGTTGTTTTATGCCCGTGATCATTATGAAATTCGCACCAATGATCAGGGTTTCGTCAGTTTGAATTTGATCGCATCTCCTTTGGCCACCGTACCTTATCTCTCATGCTTCTTAAAATAACTACGAGTTCAGAAGTGCTTACATTGAAATTATAACCACCAAACCTTGCCTTCAGACCCCGATTATCATCTCGTGGCTCGTGTGTGTTTTTATTATTCCTAAATCTTGAAGACGAGCCTAATTCTTTATTCCTTGATCTGTGATCGTACCTCTGATTGTCCTGCTTTTAATGTGAGTCTCTCCCCGCAGGTCCCATGTATGGATCACACCTGTTTTTACCGGATCTTTTTTCATTTTCTGCACGTCTTGAGCTTACTGTTTCTTCTTTTTTATATCGTAAAATAATATCTTCTATAATCCTCATCTTTGTACTGTATCTGTTATAGACGTCATTCCACGTCAGTGCTGGAAATTCTCGGAGGCTTTCCTTGAGTCGCCTCGTAGCTTCTGAACTTTTCTCATTCAAATTGCTTGTGAAGGCTATGGCTACCCAGTTGTCAGGTACACGTGGCAATGTCATTCTTTCACGTTGAAGTCAGTCCACGAATTCTCTAAGCAATTTTAAGTCTCCTTGCTTGATCTTGAAGATATCTTCCATTCAAGCTCAGCAAAGAATTTATCGAATTTTCGTGTAAAACAGAATACCATGTTAACTCTCCTTTAGTGAGTGTTTCACCAATTTTTTTGACTAAGACTGATTCAATCTCCTGCTTAGTCAGGTCGTTACCCTTTACGCTAGTTGTAAATGCAGTAACCTGGTATCGTGGGTCTGTTGTCCCATCGTACTTTGGTATATCAGGCATTTTTAAATTCTTTGGAATTGGGAGAGGAGCAGCACTTGGCTTCCAAGGTTGTTGAGAATACTTATCCATATCTAGCCCTTTGATCACGGGCGGCACCCCGGGTATCTGCTCTATGCGGTCACTTTAATCCTTGAGTTGCTTATGCAATGTTAGTACTAGATTTTGTAAATAAGAATTAACTAAATTACCTGGTTCTCCCTCCTGTGTCTCGCTGGGGGTTCCTCCGCTACCTAAATTAATTAGCCCAGAGCGAGGGTTCTCCAAAGTATTATTATTTGGAGTAGATATGGGTGGAGCAACAGGTAGTTGACTGAGAAAAGCTTGAAGAGCTTTATTGACCTGTGTGGTGATAAGTTTTTGTAAAGCTTCATCCATAGCCTCCACATTTTTGAATTGAGCTTGTCCATCTATATGAGACCCCTCACGAGAGCCTTCACGAGACTGTCGTGGATAACCTTGTGGAGAAGGAACTAAGGCGTTATTATCCTGCAGATCTCCCTGAAGTTGTTGATTTATTTGATTTTTTTGGTTTCCTTGAGTGTTATCATTGTTGTTTACCATAGTTGATGTAACAAGGAAAGTTAAGCAAAGAGGAAATAGACTATCAAATTTCCGACAACAGAACCAATTTATTTAACCAAAAAATGAGATTTAGGTTAAAGCTAGAATTTTAGAAGAACTCGGGTTACTGATAATCAAGAAAATGAATAAAAGAAAATAATTCTGAGTAGCAAGATGATAATTAAGAAAAATAAATAATACCAATGTATATTGAAATAGTGTTGTCTGTCCTTACAACTAACCATATATTCCCCTTTTATAGGTACCTTTGAGAATATACGTTTTTCCTGAATCATAATGAAGCTATTATGAATAATTAAAGATATTGAATGTTGCGTTATATAATTATTACATTCCAAATATATTCTCTAACGTATTCAGCATTTAATCCCCACTAAATATCGTATCTGCACTCTTTTCTATAGTCAGATTCATTCCTTTTGATTTCCAGATATAAATGGATTAAATAGGTACGGGCACCGTGTTACTTATCTGATTCCCTTAGCCTTTTCCTCCTTCTTCGCTCGTGTCTGTTGTAACTCCTGAATCGTGACTAATTATGATTTATTGACCATTTGACCGATCCACGTGTCTTGACACGTCACCTTTATATATAAATATAATTTTTCCCAATACAATTTCTACGTGTTCCATCAACTTTCAGCCACATATGTCATGGCAAACTTGCGCGAGTTTTGATCATATATCTTTAGCATATTCTTCCATATCTCAATAAAATTATTAACTACATGATAAACTTGATTAGACGTACACACAAAACATACATATAAAATTTTCCCATATAAACTTTCTGTTATCATAAAATGATATTAAAGTTTTGAGCTTTCGATTAATGGGTAAAAATGTGATTATCCTAGCAGAATGCTAATGTGAAAAAAGGGAACATAAAACCTGCATCTTCTCGAGCTAATCGTCTTACAACACTTTAACTTGACTATTCAAACGTACATACACACGTATATAAACAAAGTAGTGTTATCAGAAGATATAGCATAATATCTTTGTTCTTACCATCCATATCACATAAGATGTACTCTTTCCATTCCAACTTATTCGAGGGTTGACCTATTTGGGGAGTCAAATAGCTCTTCCTCTGACTCAATTTCAAATATAAATTCTTCGAGTATTTTTTAATAAAATTTACACATTTAAAAACTACATAAAAATTATTATAATTCTAGATAATTAAAAATTCACAATATATGAAAAGAATTGGAGAAAATTGTAGCCAAAGAAAGAGGTTTTTGACTCCCAAATAGGTCAATCTTAATATAAATTGGGACAGAAAAGTAACTAAACTTTAAGTAGGTCTATTCAAAGACTTGCTTTCTCTCTTTACATATTTATGAAGTTGGGATTTAAGATTATTTCCTCAATAAATCAATCAAGAAGATAACATACAATACAGAGTAATACATATATTGAAAAGAGTAATTTATTAGAGATACGTGGCCATTTTGCAGTCCTTTATTTAGTTTTAAGCTCCCTATAGGAGTATTAGCGGTGTTAGCCTAAATAATTACTAAGTAGAGTCCATGTGTGTGTTGCAGAGTCTTAGTCAGTATTATATATATTTTTTCTTTACCAAGAAAAGAGTGTTGTAATGAAGTTATGCGAACCACTAAACTTGGTTAACCAACTTTTTAAAATTTGTGTCCCACATTTTATGTAATAGACTTCTTCTAGTTTTATATTATGGTTTTTTATTCTTTGTTTTTCGTTGGATACAATCTTCTTTAAAGTTGTAACTTTTGAGCTTTTCAAAAGAATACGAATCTTAGTGATTAGCACGTAAATATCTCTGTTTGTACCGTCACTATATTTTTTTGCCATGGACTTTGAAGTCATTCTCAAGCGCTCTTTTTTCATTTCTTCATCATATGAAGTAGTTTCTTTTTCTATAATAAAAAATCTTGATCTTCTTTATTAAATGGTTTGACTTTATTGCTAGTAATAATCCCCTATTGTTGCGCCTAAAATTAAACAAAAAAGAAAAAAATTAATTTATTTAGAGAAGAATGAAGAATCTACAAAAAATGCAGTTAAAGTAAGAGGAGATATTAAGCCAAACAACTTTAGTGAACATATAAGAATTTGGGCAACATCTCGCTGCAGAAACAGTAATTTTTTTATAAACCCAACATAAAAAAAATTTAAAACGTAAAGAAAGTGAAATGTTACTTACAAAAAAAAAAAGCTCCCGTACGCAAATCAATATGGTTGTTTTCAATATAGAAGAGAGTTCTCTTAATTAGAACCTTGGTTGTTCGACATTCCCTTACCCAAATTAACCCCGTCTTCCATCCAACTCAAAGCATAGAGTAATAATTTTTTCTCTGTTATGGTAGTTATCCTCTAAAAACTGATGGAGATAAAATGAAAGGGTTAATTGTAAACACATTTATAAAGATGACAGTTATTTAGTCTCTCTCATTTTTTGCCGGGTAATATCCTATATTTCAGTATGCATGTATGCAAATGGTTGTGTTCAGAGGCGGAGCCAGGATTTCGAGATTATGGGTTCGGGATTCTAATCGTTTTAAATTACTGGGTTCTAAATTAAGAATTTATATATATTCAATGGATTTTTTAAAATAAATACAGGGTTTGAACGAAAGCTAGTGGGTTCGGCCGAATCCACTGGCGGCACTCTAGCTCCGCCCCTGGTTGTGTTCAAATGGATGTGCACGCAAAATGGGGGATGGGAACTGGGTATGTGATTTAGAGGATTGCATTAGATTTTCCTCTATTTTGTTATTATTTGTTTCAGACTTAATATTTCAAACTCCAAAAATTTTGGAGCTTTATCCTAATGGGGCTTAATAGGATGCATTTTTCTTCTCTTTTTAATAATATATAGATATAGATTCCTAATTTTAGTTAGTTGGTCTTGAATACAATTTGCCCATTTCCTGCATTTGATGTTATTCAAGGAATCAACTTGAAATTATTAACCTGCTAGTAATACCGGCGGAACCAGGAATCCATATGGGGTTAAACTTTCCACGAAGGGATTCAATTTTTCCTCTGCTTAGCTCCACCACAGACTACCGCACGTTGTAAAAGGAAGCAGCATTTGCCTGATGCTTAACCCAAAAAAAGATTCAATTGATTACCTCTTCAGAAAATAGGGAAACTAAAAATCTCAAGTTACTAGAAATCTCTCTTTGAGATAACATCTAGTCCTGTCAAATCATATGGATTTTCTCTACTTCAACCCGCAGTTACAAGTTTTGTCGCAATTAACACGTGTTAGAGGGATTGCCATGTGAATCGATTTAGGCATGTTAAGGCTATCCCTTCTTTCTTTTTGGCATGATCTATACGACACGAACGAATCGAGCGAGATGCACCAGTCTCAACCCTTTAGTAGGAAACATATTACATCCTGTAAGAATAGTGGTGTAGTTGCTGCTTCTGTAACACGTTGTTCGTGTATTGGAGGTACTGAAGAAGCTATTCTAAAGCAGGCTCATTGAATTAGTGAAATTTAAGTCACATTAGAAGTAGTATCAAAGTTTGAAGAGAATAACTCCACATCTTACTATGCAAGTTTGGAGACAAACTTGCATGTAATTTAGCTTTCCACAAAAAAGAATCTTACATGTAATTTGGCTAATGACTATTCGATCGGTGGCAGAAGGATTTCTCAATTCCTTAAGATTTTAGGAGGAATCTTGTATATTATTGCATATCAAATATAGTCATTCAATTGTAAAATCAAAGTTAAATGGCTTTTCACCAGATTAACATTTCTCACCATGGGTATATTCTCTCTTTCTGTGTAACTGATTGAACTTGAAATTCCTCCATCTTGTTCTTGATTAGCCTTATTTGGTGTCAGTACTGTAATCAGCTTTAATCTTTTATACACATGAAGTTTGCAAGAGCAATTTGCTTATTATCAAGATTAGTGGATCAAATATCTTAAATGACTCTATTCATAGAAGTATTAGCTATGTGTATGTTTCTGATTCCCCATATGTCCTACTACCATATTGTCTATTCATGGGTCTCATAACATTCCAATAGATCATATTGTCTTACTTCATTATTCACTGCATTCTTTTATACACATGCATTAACCCATGATTCAGATGGTGTTAAATACGCGTATATATTTATATATATGTATATGGGATTTGGAAAAAGGTAACGTCGTTATATACACATCACCACCTGATCAGCTGGTATACGATGATGATTTTGCCCATAGTGGTTGAGATGGTATGATGGGATGCCCTCAGAGGCTTTATGATATTATGTACGTACAGACCTATGCATGACATCACATTTATATGCATATGCATGATATTATAAATGTTTCATGATTTGTACAGCTATCTAGACTTACAGGTTGAGTCCTTTACTCCATGTTTCATCTATGTCCCTAATTAATGTTTACGTACTATTATATTTCAGTTCTGCCTTACATACTCAGTACGTTATTCGTACTAACGTCCTTTTTGTTTTGGACGCTGCATTCATGCCTGTAGGTATAGACTATCAGTTTGACGAGCCCTCATAGTAGACGAGGTTAGCATTCACCGAAGGATCGATATGACTCCACCTCATTCGGAGTGCAGCCAAGTTTATGAGTCATCGTGTCACAGTTTGCTACAGACTTATGGGTAGGCCAATACCATGTCCCATTTGATGTCGAATAATCTTATATACTTTGTAGACAAAGATTCAGATTGTACAGTATGTCATAGGCCTTGACGACCCATATGTATTCATATTTTATGAACGATGGTTCGTTGATATAACATTTGCCCACTTACAACGATACATTACGAGTTGGGGCCATGTTTCCCCTCGATAGATACAAAAGGAATGAATAATTTGCAGAGTGGTTCGCTCGGTCCACTACGGTACCGGGTGCTTGTTACGCCTCCCCAGGTTTGGGGCATAGCACCTAACCTCGGTAGAGTAGTGACGAGGTCAAGTCAAGGCCCTACTAAAATAAATAAGAAAAAAAATTGTACAAGTGTATGGAAGTGTAGTAATGATAATAATGAAATTGAAATAACAAATATCTTATCAAGGTTAGATACACGGAACTAAAGCAAATAATATAACACATAGAAAAATAAGGAATGATATGCAAAAAAAACAAAGCAACCAAAGTCAAGTGCAGTAATAGAGAAATACGATATAAGAGTCACTACCGAAGCACCGCCTTGTAGTCTCAAATCACAATCTTTCCTTATCTCACCACAGGAGCCTTGCATTTAGTTTTGAAAATTATTTTTCATGAAATAGCATCCCGTATTTTAGCCCACCTTATCATACCGCATGACTTCTAATAGTTCCCCTACTAGCCACGTGTATCAAGCCCACCTTATCTCACAACATACATTTCAACCCCAAAACCTTATACCACCGCATACTTATCAATATCACAATGTATCACAAATTTTACCTAAAGTGTCTAATATCACAACTTGCCAAAGAAATCAACAATAACACTGTTTTCACAATAAAGAGCCCATGTCTCAACCACAATATACACAAGAGTCTCAACAATAATAACCATAAGTGAATAACTCAACAGAATAGTATTTCACAACTTAACACTTTGCCTCAATGTAAATTACGGCCTTTATAACTCAAGCCTCTTTCAACAATAAGATATTCCAAGAATAACAACTTCATGTAAAGAATTCAACGGTTACATAATGAATATGGAATAAGAAAAACAAGAACTTCAACTAAACATGTATAGCTATTAACAAGTAAGAGATAAGACAAGTAGAGCATGTGAAAATAGACTAGAAATGGTGGATATCACATGTTAAGGTAACTCAAATAAGTCATGAAAGGAATCTTCATAGCTAAAATCGATAATTTCCACAGTTATCTCCTGTATACACTCGTTGTCACGGCCCAATTCCATTATAGGCCGTGATGGCTCCCAACATCGTTGTTAGGGAAGCCAACTCTGATCAACTAGTGGTTTCCGTTTAAATAAATTATTAAGTAGTAACATTTCCTTATTTGTTAAAAAGATTTAGAATTACAAGTGTAGCATAAGTTAGCGAATATAATAAGCACTAATCGAAAACATGTAAACAAACCCAAAAATCATAAGTCTACTAGGGTGTGTGCCAAGACCTGGTGTCACAAGTGTATGGGCAATCTAGTAGAATATATAAAAGAATACTAGACAATTGTCTGGAAGGAATAGACAGAAAAGTAAGATATAAGGAAGACTCCAGCTGTTGCAGAACGACTCGGATGGCAGCTCACTTTGAAGTCTCAAAGTGGGGATCAAATACGCACGCCGGACGGGTAACTAGATATACCTACCTCATATCATATACAATTAAGTACAGAAGTGTAGTATGGGTATACAAACAACATGTCCGCAGTAAGTATACAGTCTAACCTCGAAGAAGTAGTGACGAGGGGTCGACTTTGACACTTATTATGGGCAAAAATGATATAATCAAACTATATTATACTAGGCATGGATTTCATGAATAACACCGAAAGATATATAATAGGAAGTGATGAGTTCTTCTTTCACAATTATGAATTTAAAATTTAGTTATATCATTTAACATCTTACATTTCAAGACATTTAAGCATATTCAATCATGGAGAGTTCCAAATAATTTTTATGCGCTAATTATGCCGAGGTCGTACGGCCCGTTCCAACAATATATATAAAATGTGCACTACCAGAGGGTCGAAAGACGCGAACCGTAGATGTATTTCTTTATTACCGAGGCGCTCAGTCCAATCCACATATAACAATTAGTTTTAAGAAAACACAAAATTTCTCATTTACAGTCAAGTATCCATTCAAATCTTCAAGTAAGTGAATTTAACCTTATACAATTCTTTTTATCAATTCCTAACATGACTTAAGTGGTTATATTAGCAAGTAAGGACGCAAACATTTCAAATATAGCATGATACGGGTCATAAACTATTTGGACAATAAAATAATAGTAGCTATGTACGGACTCTCGTCATCTCGTATGTACGTAGCCCCCACACATAGGTACAAACATTTATTTAATTCACATATGGAGTTAATTTCCTATTACAAGGTTATAAAGGAGACTTACCTCGTTCATATTCGATGCCAAACGACTCAAAACTAATCAAACATTACATAAACTAATCAATTTATGCTCAAAAGTTTATATTTCCACTATTAACGTGATTATCCAATCCAAATTGCAAGATTCCTAAAATTTATCCTCGGTCGCACCTGCCCGAATTTCAGAAATTTTCAAAAAAAGTTGTTACCCATAGCCTTAGGAACATAAATATATAATTTTAACTACGTTCTATAACCAATTTCGTGATCAAATCTAATTTTATCAAAAATCTAGGTTTTCATCTAAACCCTTGATTTTCAGTAATTTTTACATGTTAATCTACCCATAATCTATATATTTAACTCATACTGTGTAGAAATTACGTACCTCAAAGTGCTAGGTGAAAACCCTTTTCCCAAAATTCCAAAAATTTCCTAAGAGATGAAGTGAAATGAAATAAATGTCCTAAGTCCCTCATTAAAAGAGTTGGATACCGCGCTCTGATATCGCATTTGGGACACCAGGTTCGCAAATGCGAGGGTCGCAAATGCGACAAAAGCCTCGAAAATGCTAAGCCTGGGCTTCAGCTGCTGGGGTCGCAAATGCAACTTTTGTTGGGATCGCAAATGTAGAATAAGTGTCGCAAATGTTAACACTGCCTGGGTCGGGCTTCTTCGCCTTTGCGAAACCCTCCTCGCAAATGCGAGGTTCGCATTTGCGAGACCTGTAGTTGTTGCCAAGAACACTAGAAATCTGGTGCATTTTCAACTCCTTCCACACGTTTGAAACAAACCCCGAGCCCTTGAGTATGCAATCTAAATACTCACACAAGTATAACAATATCATACAAACTTGCTCGCACGATCGAAACACCGAAATAACATCAAAAACCATGAATTGGACTTCAAAACACATAAATTTACTTATGAACTAAAACAAACTTCTAAAACGCTCCCGCGCATCCGATTCTTATCAAATCAACTCAGAATGACATCAGACTTTGCATGTAAGTCTTAATGACATTATGGACATACTTCAAATTCCGGAACAGAAATCCAATCCCTATATCAGAAAGTCCACCCTCGGTCAAACTTTTCAAAAACTTCAAGTTCTAACTTTTGCCAAATTACTCCGA
The DNA here is from genome assembly GCA_026770625.1 of Nicotiana glauca. Classification (NCBI taxonomy): domain Eukaryota; kingdom Viridiplantae; phylum Streptophyta; class Magnoliopsida; order Solanales; family Solanaceae; genus Nicotiana; species Nicotiana glauca. The sequence goes on along the minus strand of MU726830.1, from coordinate 21,533 downwards.
AACAAACTACAGACCTATGAATCAACTTCCGGACATGCTGCTAAGTCTAACACATATGGCAAGTCGGCATGATACCTCTAGAGCTTAGACATGCTAAAAACTAGATGAACCCCTGATAAGGTGGGAGGTAAAGCAAGCTCATAAGCAACCTTCCCAACTTGCCTCAACATCTCAAATGGGCCTACAAAACTTGGGCTCAACTTTCCCTTCTTCCTGAATCTCATAATAACCTTTATCGGCGAGACAAAAGAACCTTCTCGCCTACGATAAATGATACATCATGTGCCTTCTGATCCACGTAAATCTTCTATCTGAAATGTGCTATGCAAAGTCGCTCCTGAATCAACTTTACCTTTTCTAAGGCATCCTTCACCAAATCATTACCATATAACTTAGCCTCGTGGGGCTCAAACCACCTGATGGGAGAACTGCATTGCCGACCATACAAAGCCTCAAATGGAGCCATCTAGATATTGGACTGATAACTGTTGTTGTAAGCAAACTCGGCCAAAGGCAAGAACTGATCTCATTGTCCCCCAAAGTCAATCAGACCTGTGTTGAGCATGGCCTCCAATATTTGAGTTGTTCACTCTGACTGCTCGTCGGTCTATAGATGGAATGATGTGTTGAGCTCTACACAGGTCCCCAACTCACTCTATACAGCTCTCAAGAAATGTGAAGTGAACTGATGACCTCTATCTTATATGATGGAAACAAGCACACTGTGCAATCGAACTATCTCCCGAATATAAATCTGGGCCAACTTCTCTAAATTATATGTAGTCACAACCGGAATAAAGTGTGACGACTGGGTAACTTGTCGAAAATGACCCAAACTGTATCAAACTTCCGCAAGGTCCGCGGCAACCTAACTACGACGTCCATAGTGATGCGCTCCCATTTCCACTCAGGTATATTCATCTGCTAAGTAGGCCACCTGACCTCTGGTGCTCATACTTGACCTGCAGGAAATTTAGGCACGTAACCACATAATAAACTATGTCTTTCTTCATCGGTGATGTTGTCTCAGGTCACGATACATCTTCGTAGCACTTGGATGAATGGAATATTGTGAATTGTGTGGCTCCTTTAGAATGATCTTCCTCAAGACATCAACATTAGGAACACATAGACGACCCTGGAGTTGCGGAACACCATCCTCGCCAATAGAAACCTCCTTGGCACTACCCTGTAGTTCCGTCTCTTTAAGGACTTCCAATTGTGGATCACAAACTGTCGAGCCTTGATCTGCTCCAATAGTGAAGACTGGAAACAACACATGCAAGAACTCGACTGGGCACTGAAATATCCAACCCTCACAAGTATGTTAGCCAAGGACTGAATGTCCAAGGCTAGTGGCCTCTCCTCTACTAAAATGAATTCTAAGCTACCCGTACTCTTTGCCTTTATTCTCAAGGCATCCATGACAACATGTGCCTTGCCCGGATGATAAAGAATGGTAATGTCAAAATCCTTCAGTAACTCAAGCCATCAACGTTGCCTCAAATTAAGATCCCTTTGCTTGAACAAATGTTTTAAGCTACGATGATCAGTGTAAACCTCACATGACACCCCATACAGATAATGCCTCCAGATCTTAAGAGCATGAAAAATTGAGCCTAACTCTAGGTCGTGTACAGGGTAATTTTTCTCATGAATCTTTTGCTGACGCAAAGCACATGCAGTAACTCGCCCATCCTGCATCAATACACAACCCAAGCCTACACCTGAAGTGTCGCAATACACCATATAAATCCCTGAAACGAAAGGCAACACTAGAACCGATGTTGTATTCAAAGATGTCTTGAGCTTCTAAAAGCTTGCCAATCATCGAACCAACGGAATGGAGAACCCTTTTGGGTCAATCTTGTTAGAGGTGCTGCAATGGATGAAAAACCTTACACAAACCGGCGATAATAACCTGCTAACCATAGGAAACTCTTAATCTCAGTCACCAAAGTGGAACGAGGCCAACTTTGAACTGCCTCAATCTTCTTGGGATCCTCCTTAATACCCTCGCCTGATACAACATGCACTAATAATGTGATAGACTCTAGCCAAAACTCACACCTGGAGAACTTAGCATACAACTTATGTTCCCTCAAGGTTTGAAACACCACTCTCAACTATTGTTCGTTCCCCCCAAGCTACGTGAGTAGATCAAAATGTCATCAATGAAGACAATGATGAACGAATCAAAATAAGGCCTAAACACCCTATTCATTAGATCCATATATGCCGCTGGGCATTAGTCAAATCGAAGGACATCACATGAAACTTGTAATGGCCATATCTAGTATGAAAAGCATTCTTCAGGACATATGAGTCTCGAATCTTTAGCTGATGATACTTTGATCTCAAGTCGATCTTGGATAACACCCTAGCACCTTGAAACTGGTCAAATAAATTATCAATGCGCGGAAATGGGTACTTTTTTTATGGTAACTTTTTTCAACTGCGGTAATCAATGCACATTCGCATAGTCCCATCTTTCTTTTTTACAAATAACATTATTGCGTCCCATGGCGATACACTTGGTCTGATAAACCCTTTTGCTAGAAACTCCTCAAGCTGCTCCTTTAACTCTTTCGAAGCCATGCGATACGATGGGATTTATATAGGCTGGGTACCAGGAGAAAAATCAATAGAGAAATCAATATCACGATAGGGTGGCATGACTAAAAGATCAAAAGGAAACACATCGACAAATTCCCAAACTACTGGCATTGAATCAATCATCAGTGACTCTACGGTAGTGTCCCAAACATAAGCCAGATATGCTAAACAACCCTTCTTGACCATGTGTCGAGCCTTTAGAAAAGAGATGACCTGACTCGCTGTACTGATGGAGGAACCCTTCCACTCTAATCTCAGCAACTCTGGCATCGCTAGAGTAATAATCTTGGCATGGCAATCAAGGATGCGTGATATAGGGATAACCAGTCCATGCCTAGAATGACCTCAAAGTCGGTTATATCAAGTAAAAGAAGGTCCGCTCTTGTCTTGTAATCGCAAAATGTGAACACACAAGACCGATATCCTATCCACAACCACAAATTCGCCCATATTGGTGGATATAAAAATAGGAGAACCCAAGGACTAGCGAGGAATATCCAAGAAATAAGCAAACAAAAATGATAAATATGAATAGATAGACCCTGGATCAAATAATACCGAAGCATTGCTACCGCAGACAGATATAATACATGTGATCACGGCTTCTAAGGCCAATGCATCTGGTCTGGCTGAAAAGCATAGAATCTAGCTAGAGCGTCGACTGGCTGGCCTCTATTTGACTAAGAAATAGTTGTATGACCTCTCTCTGCCTAGCCTCCACCTCTAGCACGACCCCTACCAACCTGCCCTCTGATTTTGGGCGGCTGAAAAGCTGATACTATAATCATAGGTTGTTGGCCCTACTGCACTGCCTTGCCCCGGAGCCTGGGACAGAATCTCCTCATGTGATTGAGATCTTTGTACTTGAAAGAGCCCCTCGGTGCGGTGATCTACTGCCCTGATGTCTAACTCTGATGGTTTGTAGACCCACTGGAAGAAGCCTAAATAGCTAGTGGGCAGCATGAACTCTCTGACATAGCATTGAAATAGGATCTGGAAGAACCCTGGTGGCCTCAGTACCCACAGGAAGAACCTTGCATGGCTGGTGGGTGGTAAGAAATCTCTGGTATGGCATTGAAATAGGGTCACACCGGAGCACTCCGAGGAGGTGGTGGGGCTAAATATGTGGGCCTGCTAGGCTGACCCTCCCAAAATGACCTCTACCCCTAGCCGAGGCATATCTAAACTCTCCAGAGAAATGGTTCCTCTTGTTCTGCTGCATCTGCTCTCTACCTCTATGTTGGGTAACCTTCAATTCTCCAAGCAATCTCGACTACCAGCTGATAAGAATTTCTCATCTTAACCTCCTAAGCCATGTTGGACTTAATACCGGAGTGCAACCTCACAACAAACTTCTGCACTCTCTCTATGTCAGAAGGAAGTATCATAAGTGCATTGCGAGACAACTTCGAAACATTGCCTTATAATTGGTTGCTGACATCTGACCCTCCTCAAGCTACTCAAATTGATACCATAACTTTTCCCTCTCGGAGGGTGGAATGTACCTATCCAGGAAAAGCTGTATGAAGTGTCCCCAGGAGGAGAACCCACTTCTGCCAAGAAGATAAGATTGCCACCATCTATAGGCCTTGCCCTCCTATTGGAAAGTAGTGAAATCCACTCCATGAGACTCCAATATCATCATATTATGCAGTCTATCCCTGCACCGATCAATGAAGTCCTGGGGATCCTCATGTCGCTCTCTTACAAAGACAAGAGGGTGTAGCCTAGTCCATCTTTCCAATAACTTCTGCAGCACGCCGTCTGCAACATGCCTAGGCTTAGGTACAACCATTGCAACTGGATGGGCCTCGTCCACGGGTAGTTTACCCGGAGTCTAATACACCGCAGCTCCATGCCCAGAAGCCTGGACAGTAAGGGTTTATTCTCCCCCTCCCGCATGGGATGTGGCTAGGTCTACTGGAAATAAACTAGCCTGGGTCATAGAATCCATGAACTGCAGCATACGGCCCATGACCTCTTGGAAGCCGGTGCTGTCATGAAATCTACCGGGGCAGGCTCTACTATAGGCACCTCGCCCTGCTCCTCAATGATGGGATCCTCTACTGGATCCACTAGTGGTGCAATTAGGGCAACTCTAGGACGTCCTTGTCCCTTACCTCCCTCGGGCAAGTGCCCTCCCCCAGCCTCTGCCTCGGTCTCTAGCAATGGGGGAGTAACTCCTCCTGGATCAGGAACATCTGCTGCTCGCATTCTCACCATCTATGAGAGAATAAGAGAGAGAATTTAGTATATTGTCAACTGCACGATAGAAGGTGAATAAAGAGTAGTTTCCTAACACCCCATAGCCTCTCGAAGACAAGTACGTACATCTCTATACCGATCCGCAAGACGCCATTAGGTCTACCCATAACTTGTGAGACCTACATGAACCTAGTGCTCTGATATCATATTGTCACAATCCAATTCCATTATAGGCCGTGATGGCGCCCAACACTGTTGTTAGGCAAGCCAACTCTAATCAAGTGGTTTCCCATTTAAATAAATTATTAAGTAATAACATTTCCTTATTTGTTAAGAAGAGTTAGAAATTTGCAAGTGTAGCATAAGTAAGCGGAAACAATAAATACTAATTGAAAACATGTAAACAAATCCAAAATCATGTCTACTAGTTTGGGTGCCAAGACCTGGTGCCACAAGTTTGTAGGAAATCTAGTAGGATATACAAAAGAATATTAGCCTATTGTTTGAAAGGAAATAGACAGAAAAGTAAGACATAAGGAAGACACCAAATGTTGTAGAACGGCTCGGATGGCAACTCAATGTGAAGTCCCAAAGTGGGGATCAACTACGCGCGTTGAACGTGTAACTAGATGCACCTTCCTCAGATCATGTGCAATTAAGTAAAGAAATGTAGTATGAGTACATAAACTACATGTATTTACTAAGTATCCAGTCTAACCTAGAAGAAGTAGAGACGAGGGGTCGACTTTGACACTTGCTACGGGCAAAAATGATATAATCAAAATATTATACTAGGCATGGATTTCATGAATAACACTGAAAGATAAATAATAGGAAGTGATGGGTTCTTCTTTCACAAGTATGAATTTTAAATTTAATTATATCATTTAATAGCTTACATTTCAAGACATTTAAGCATATTCAATCATGGAGAGTTCCAAATAATTTTCATGTGCTAATTATGTTGAGGTCGTACAGACCGTCACAATCATATACATATAAATTGTGCACTGCCGGAGGATCGAATGGCGTGAACTATAGATGCATCTATTTACTACCGAGGCACTTGTCCCGATCCACAAATAACAAGTATTTTTTATGAAAACACAAATTTCTCATTTCGAGTCAAGTATCCATTCAAATCTTTAAGTAAGTGAATTTAGCCTTATACAATTCTTTTATCAATTCCTAACATGACTTAAGTTGTTATATTAGAAAGTAAGGATGCAAACATTTCAAATATAGCATGATACGGGTCTTAAATTACCCCGAACGATAGCATAATAGTAGCTGCGTACGGACTCTCGCCACCTTATACGTACGTATAATAGCCCCCATAAATAGGTACAAACATTTAGTGAATTAACCTATGGGGTTAATTCCCTCTTGCAAGGTTAGACAGGAGACATACCTCGTCTCAAAGCCCTACTTCTCAATTCAAGAATGCACTCAAACCTCCAAATTCGATGTCAAACGACTCAAAACTAGTCAAACATTACATAAACTAATCAATTTATGCTCCAAAGTTCATATCTCAACTATTAAAGTGACTACCCAACCCAAATTGCAAGATTCCTAAAATTCACCACCGGGACCACGTTCCGGGATTTCGGAAAATTTCGAAGAAAGTTATTACCCATAGCCTTAGGAATATAAATATATAATTTTTAATAAGTTCCATAACCAATTTCGTGGTCAAATCTCATTTTTATTAAAAATCTAGGTTTTCATCTAAACCCTTTAATTTTACTAATTTTTACATGTTAATCTACCCATAATCTATGTATTTAACTCATGTTGTGTAAAAATTATGTACCTCAAAGTTCTAGGTGAAAACCCTCTTCAAAATGCTCCAAAAATCGCCTAAGAGATTAATTGAAATGGAATAAATGGCCTAAGTCCTATAAAAGAGCTGGACACAAACCTCTGAAGTGCTAGGCGAAAATTGTCTTCCAAATGATCCAAAAATCGCCTAAGAGATTATGTGAAATGGAATAAATAGCCTATGTCCTGCATTAAAATAGCTGGCCACAGACCTTTGAAGTTGCATTTGCGACACCAGGTTCACAAATGCGAGGGTCGCAAATGCGAAGCCTAGGCTTCAGCTGCTAGGGTCACAAATGCGGCCAAAGAATCGCAAATGCAACTTCTGTTGGGATCACAAATACGGTATGTCGCAAATGCGAACACTACCTGGGTCGGGATTCTTAACAATTGTGAAGCCCTCCTTACATATGTGAGGTTCGCATTTGCGAGACCTGCAGTTGTTGCCAAGAACAGCAAAAATATGGTGTGTTTTCAACTCCTTCCACACGTTCGAAACTAACCCGAGCCCTCGAGGATCTATGCCAAATACTCACACAAGTCTAACAACATCATACAAATTTGCTCGCGCGATCGAAACACCGAAATAACATCAAAATCCATGAATTGGACGCCAAAACGCATGAATTTACTCATGAATTCCAAAAACTTCTAAAACACTCCCGTGGGTTTGATTCTTATCAAATCAACTCTGAATGACGTCAAACTTTATGTGCAAGTATTAAAAGGTAGGACGGACCTACTCCAACTTCTGAAATTGAAATTCGATCTCGATATCAAAAACTCCACCCTCGTTCAAACTTTCCAAAAACTTCAAGTTCTAACTTTCGCCAAGTGACTCCAAAATGACCTACGGACCTTTGAATCCACTTCCGAATACTTTCCTAAGTCCAGAATCACCATAAGTAGCTATTCCTAGGCTCGGAATCCCAAACGGATGCCTAAAATGTAAAAATCCATGTTAACTCAAACTTATGGAATTTTCTCAAAATGGCAACTTTCATTATTAGGCGCTGAAAGGCCCCCCGGGTCATCCGAAACCCGATCCAAAAATACGCCCAATTCCAAAATCATCATACGAACATATTGGAATTGTCAAATCCTGATTCGAGGTCATTTACTCCAAATTTTGACCGAAGTCAAACCTAGCCTTTTTAAGCCAACTTAAGGAATCGAGTGTTCCGATTTCAACCCAAACTCTTTCAAATCTCGAACTAACCATCCTTGCAATTCATAAATTAGTAAAATCAAGTACGGGAAGTCTCATTTAGGGGAACAGGTTTCTAGAAAGCAAAATGTATGGTCGATCATTACACTCCTTCTTGCATACATAGGTTTCACACATCACAGTTATCTCAAACAACACCAATCCTAAGGGATAATTCTCCCACACAAGGTTAGGAAAGATACTTACCTCAAATCACGCTAACTCAATCCATTAGTAGGCCTTTCCCCCGATTATCCAAATCTGAATGGCCCAAATTCAAAACAACTTCATACTACAAATATAAACTATAGGAAATTATTTCGAACAACAAAAAGTATGATCTTTTCAAAGAAATAAAAAGTCAACTCAAAAAACTTCAACCAGGGCCCGCTTCTCGGAACCTGACCAAAATTATAAAATTTGAACACTCATTCGATAACGAGTCCAACTATAAAAGAATTACTCAAATCCAACTTCAAATCACTTTTCAAATCCTCAAATTTCTACCTAAGAATTTTCACAGATGTTTCCTCAAATTTCCAACTCAAATCACTAATTAAATGATAAAAATAACAATAGATTCGTGTAATTTACCAAAATCGAGTTAGAAATTCTTGCCCCAATATTTTCCTTGAAAATCTCCCAAAATAATGCCTCACACCGAGCTCTCTAAGTCCATAAATAGATTATGAAAATCAAACCCCCGAATTAGGCCTTTTTGCTAAGGGATTCCGCATCTACAGCCTTTTAGTCGCACCTGCGATGCCGCACTTGTGGAAAACCCATTGCATGTGTGGTTGTCACTAAGGTTAGGGGATTCCTTTTTTGTGAACACGTAACGCGGACTTGCGAATGCACTCCTGCAGTAGATGCGCTTCTGCAATGCCATGGCTGGCTAGCACTTTCCGATTTTGCGGTGCTTCTCTAGCACCTGTAATCCCAGCTCGGCAAATCCAGCTTTGCTTCTATGATCAAATTCTTGATTTTGCGAGTCCGCACCTGCAACCAATCCTTCCCCATGTGCGATGACACTAGATGTATGGGAACTTCTACAATGCGACTAAGTCCAAAATTGATCCAAATTCAACCTAAATCACGCCCAGGGACCTAGGGACCCCATCCGAATATACAAACAAGTTCCAAAACACATAACGGACCTACTCGAGGCAAATCACATAAAATAACATTAATTCTACAAATCACAACCCCAATTCGAGCATGTGGCTTCCGAATTCCGAAACCAATGTCGATTCATACCAAAACAACTTCGATTGACTTCAAATTTTGCACACAAGTAATAAATGATATGATGGACATATTCCAACTTCCGAAATCAAAATACGACTCTGATATCAATAAAGTCAACTCCCGGCCAAACTTTCCAACCTTCAAAACCTTCAACTTTCTAACTTTCGACACACTAAAATGACCTACGGGCCTCCATATCAAATCCGGACATGCTCCTAAGCCAGAAATCACCATACACGGCTATTGGAACCATCAAAACTCTATTCTAGAATTGTCTATACAAAAGTCAAACTACGCTTAACCCCTTAAATTTAAAGCTTCAACTTAGGTACTATATGTCCAATTTCACTCCGCAAACTCCCCCGAAACCAAAACCAAACACCCTGGCAAGTACCGCAACCACAATACTACATAGAGGTGACCATAAATAAAGGATCAGGGCTAAAATACTCAAAAGGACCGGTTGGATCGTTACATCCCCCTCTTAAAACAAACATTCGTCCTCAAACGAGTATAGAGACATACCTAAAGTGATGAAATATCAGGATAGTGGCTACGCATATCATGCTCGGTTTCTCAAGTCGCCTCCTTGACTGGTTGACCCCTCAACTGAACCTTCACTAAAGCAATGTTCTTTGACCTCAACTTTTGAACCTGCCTGTCCAAAATGGCCACCAACTCCTCAACATAAGACAAATCCTTGTCCAACTAGATTGAGCTAAAATCCAACAAATGAGATGGATCACCGTTATACTTATAAAGCATAGAACTATGGGACACTAACTACAACTAGACAGGGTTGTAGTGCAAGCTAGTAAGCCATCTCTCCAATCCTCTCAAGAATCATAAAGGGTCCGATATACCTAGGGTTCAACTTGCCCTTCTTCTCGAAATCATAACACCGTTCATGAGAAAAATCCGGAGCAAGACCCACTCTCTAACCATGAATGCAATGTCGCGAACCTTCTGATTCGCATAACTCTTCTGTCTAGATTGGATTGTATGAAGCCGATCTTGAATCAATTTAACCTTTTTCCAAAGCATTTTGAACCAAGTTTGTACCCAAAAGCCTAGCCTCACCCAGCTAAAACCAAATCATCGGAGACCGACACTGCCTCCCATACAAGACCTCATACGAAGCCATCTAAATGCTCGACTGGTAGTTGTAGCTGTAGGAAAACTCTGCAACCAGCAAAAACTAATCACAAGAACCCCTAAACTGCATAACGCATGCACAGAGCATATCCTCTAGAATTTGAATAGTGTGCTCGAATTGTCCATCCATCTGAGGGTGAAATGTTGTACTTGACTCAACCCGCGTACCTAACTCACGTTATACGACCCTTAAGAACCACAATGTAAACTGTATAGCCCAGTCAGAGATGATGGATACCGATACGTCATGAAGTCTAAGAAGCAAATATAAACCTGAGCCAGCTTCTCTAAAGAATAAGTAGTCACTACTCGAATGAAATAAGATGACTTGGTCAATCTATTCACAATCACCCATACTGCATCAAACTTCCTCTAAGTCTGTGGGAGCCGAACTACAAAATCCATAGTAACCATTTCCTACTTCTACTCTGGATTCTCTAGCCTATGAATAAATCTACCCGGCTGCTGATGTCCATACTTCACTTGCTGACAATTTAGGCACCAAGCTACATACTTGACTATGTCCTTCTTTATTCGCCTCCACTAATAGTGCTGCCTCAAGTCCTGATACATCTTAGCACCACCCGAATGATAAGAGTTCCATAAACTGTGGTCTTCCTGAAGAATCAACTCACGCAAACCATCTACATTAGGCACACAAAGCCTGCCCTACATCCGTATTGCACCATCATCCCTAATAGTGACCTATTTTGCATCACCTTGTTGAAACTTATCCTTGAGGAGAAAGAGATATGGGTCATCATATTGATGTTCTCTGCTACGATCATATAGAGAAGAGTGAGAAACCATGCATGACAAAACTCGAATCGTCTCCAACACATCTAATCTAACAAAATGGTTGGCCAAGGCCTGAACATCAAAGGGTAATGGCATCTCTACTGCAGGTAGATATGCTAAACTACCCAAGCTCTCTGCCTTACGACTCAAGGCATCGACCACCATATTAGTCTTATCTGGATGATATAGAATGGTGATATCATAGTCCTTAAGTAACTCTAACCATCTTCACTGATTTAAGTTAAGATCCTTCTATTTGAACAGATATTGTAGACTCCGGTGATCAGTATAGATCTCACAAGGGATACCGTACAAATAATGCCGCCAAATCTTCAAGGCATGAAGAATAGTTGATAACTCAAGGTTGTGGACATGATAATTCTTCTTATGTACCTTCAGATGTCTAGACGCGCAGGCAATCACCTTACCGTCTTACATCAATATCGCACCGAGGCCAAGAGCTCGAACCCGTAGACAATACCAATATTAGGGCTGTAGTCAAAGCAATCTTAAGCTTTTAAAAGCTCTCCTCACACTCCTTGGTCCATCTGAACGGAGCACCCTTCAGGGTTAATCAATTCATAGGTGCAGTAATATATGAGAAATCCTTTATGAATCGATGGCAATACCTTGCCAAACAAAGAAAACTTTAAACATCAATAGCTGAAGACGATCTAGGCCAACTCTAACTGCTTCAATCTTCTTTGGATATACCTTGATCCCCTCGCTCGAAACTACATGACCAAAAAATGCCACCGAATTAAGCCAAAATTCACGCTTTGAAAATTTTGCATACAACTTCTTTTCTCTCAAGGTCTGAAGCATGGTCCTCAAGTTCTACTCATCCTGGTTTCGGGAGTACACCAAGATGTCGTCAATCAACATAATGATGAATGAGTCAAAATAGGGCTAGAATACATTATTCATCAAGTGCATCAATGCTGCTAGGTTGTTGGTCAACCCAAATGACATCACAAGGTACTCGTAATGACCATACTGAGTCCTGAAGATAGTCTTCGGAATGTCCATCTTTTGAATCTTCAAATGATGATAACCTGACCGCAAATCAATCTTTAAGAACACTATGGCACCCTATAGATGATCAAAGATCATCAATGCATGGAAATGGATACCTGTTCTTCACTTTAACCTTGTTAATATGTCGATAATCAATACACATGTGCATAGATCCATCATTCCTCTTTACAAAAAAAATCGGAGCACCTCAAGGTGACACACTAGGTCAAATAAAGCTTTTCTCATGTAACTCTTGCAATTTCTCCTTCAACTCTGCTGGGGCCGTACGATATGGTGGAATAGAAATGGACTGAGTGTCTGGTAACAATTCAATACCAAAATCGATATCCCTGTTGGGCAGCATGCCTGAAAGATCCACTAGGAATACATTTGGATAGTCTTACATTATTAGAACTGACTTGACGGTTGGAGTATCAACACTGCATCCCTCACATAGGCTAGATACACCTCATATACCTTCCCAACCATCCATTGTACCTTAATAAAGGATACCACAATCTAGGAACATAATCTAACGAACCCCTCCACACCAACTGCAAAAAACCTAGCATAGACGACGTCACCATCTTTGCGTGACAATCAAGAATAGCATGATAGGGTGACAACGAATCCATGCCCAACATAACATCAAAATCTACCATATTGAGCAAAAATAGACCAACTAAGGTCTCAAAACCACCAATAACAACTGAACATGATCGATACAAATGGCCAACAATAATGGAATCTCCCACCAGCATGAACACATAGACAGGAGAACTCAAGGAATCATGGGATATACCCAAATATGGCGCAAAGTAAGATGATACATAGGAATAAGTAGAGCGTGGATCAGAAAATACTGATGCATCTCTATGACAAACTGGAACAATACCCGTGATAACTTAGTCAGATACAACCGCCTCCTTCCTAGTAGGAAAAACATAACATCTGGCCTAGCATCCCCCTCTAGGGTGACTTCTACCTGCTCGACCTCCACTTTTAGCTGGATGTGTAGGTGGAGTGGCAACTGATGCGATAACCATGGCTAAGAAGCTTTAGGGCCTTATGGAATACGTGGGGTCTGATTAGTTTGTCGAGGCACACCCCTTCTGCATTTGGGGAAGTCCCTTACCATATGACGAGTGTCAACACACTCATAACAAGCTCTCGGAGAACATGGCTGCTGGAACTAGCTTGGTCCTGGTCGGAAGGACTAACCACTGAAAGCACCCTACGCAGGAGGTGCACTAGATAGTGGCAATGCATAATGGGCAACCAGAGGCCTGTGAGTAGCTGAAATACCACTGGAACCTGGAAGTGCTAAATGAATAGGACGGCTCACAAAGACTTTACCATAACGGGCTGTAACTAGGGCACGGGCACTACTATATCTGCCATAGTTTCGAGGCATCTTGGACTCCCTTTTTTCTCTCTCTTCTAGGCCCACATACCCTCCAATCTCCTAACAATCTCCACTACCTTTGGTATAGGATGTTAATCTCCAACTCCCGAGTGTTGAATCTAATACTATAGTTGAGCCCGTAGATAAATCGATGGATTCTCTCTCTAACTTTGGAAACTAAAGTTGGTGCATGTCGGGACAACTTGTTGAACCTAACAACATACTCTTATACGAGCACCCTGGTGCAACTACTCAAACTCTGTGTGTCATGCATCACAAAGGCTCTGGGGAACAAACTCCCACATGAACATCTCTACAAACTGAGCTTAGGTGAGTGAAGTTTCCTAGACATGGCTACCCAACTCATACGCTCTCCACCACTGATAAGCCACTACCTTATACTGGAACATAGTGAAAGAAACCCCACTCAATTCAACAACACCCATAGCACGGAGGATACAGTGGCACTCCTCAAGAAAACCTTATGCATCCTCTGAATCCAAATCGCTAAAAGTAGGAGGGTGGTACACTTTATACCTCTTGAGCTTGAGTTTCTCCCCTTCTGAAGGTGTTGCCCTAACCTCAGGTTGAACTAGGACAATCAGTTGTACTAGTATGATATCTAGTACCTAGTCAAACTGGACGGTGCTCTAGGGTATGGGTAGCGGGAGTCTGTGCTACTCCCCCAGCCTAAGATATGGAAGGAGCAAGTGGGATAAACCTTGCCTATTCTAGAATTCTAAATATGCTCAAAAACTAGGCCAGGGTCTCTTGAAGTGCAGGGGCAGTACCAGGCACATCAGATGATGCCCTCCAACTCTAGCTACTGGTGGCTCCTCAATAGTGGCTCGGTCATGTGCTTTGGCTGCACCACATGCCATTCCTTGGCTTCTACCCCGGCCTCTCGCGACTCTAACAGGAGTGTGGGTGTCTAATCATCCGATACAGTTGTATGTGTCCTCACCATCTGTGAGAGAATAGAAAAACTGAGATTTATAATTATAAAGTTAACAATTTTGCACGGAAAGGAATCAAAGAAGTAAAGCTTTTACTAACAGTTCCATAGCCTCCTGATGATAAATACAAACGTCTTTGTACCAATCCGCGAGACTTTAATAAATTTGCTTGTGACTCGTAACACCTATGAACCTAGGGCTCTGATACCAACTTGTCACGATCCCAATTTCCCTCTATAGGATATCATGATGGCACATAGTCTCTAAGACTAGGTAAGCCTAACATTCATGCAGAATAGCAGAAATAATAATTAAAGTCTCAAAACTCAAAAAAAAGTAATATAGGAAAATCTCCACAACTCAGCATATAGATATAATTGCCCAAAATTTGGCGAAATACAAGTCACAAGCTCTATGAAGTGATATTGAATATCTCTATATATCAGTGTGTAACAAAGGATAAGGAAATAAAATAATCTAGGTAGAGGGGGACCCCGAGGCCTGCAGACACTAGCAGGTATACCTTGAAGTGTCTACAACTGAGCTTCCACTAATACCTGGTCTGATAGGAGGTGCCCGGATCTACACAAAAAGATATGTAAAATTATAGCATGAGTACACGACAACGGTAAAAAAAAATGTACAAGTGTATGGCAATGTAGTAATGACAGTAATGAAACTGAAAGAACAAATAGCATATCAAGGTTAGCTATACGGAACTAAAGCAAATAATAAAACACGGATAAAAATAAGGAATGATATGCTAAGGAAACAAAACAACCAAAGTCAAGTGCAGCAATAGATAAATACCAACAAGAGTATACCGAGGTACCGCCTTGTAGTCTAAAATCACAAGAATAATTCACAATCTTTCCTTATTTCACCGTGGGAGCCTTACATTTAGTTTTGAAAATTATTTTTTCCAAAATATCATCCCCCATTTTATCCCACCTTATCACAGCGCATTGCTTCTACTAGTTTCCCTACTAGTCATGCGTATCAAGACCATGTTATCTCACTGCATGCATTTCAACCCCAAAACCTTATACCACCGCATGCGGATAAATATCAAAACGTATCACACATATCACCTCAAGTTCCCAATATCATAACTTTCCAAAGAAATCAACAATAACAATATTTTAACAATAACAAGCCCATGTCCTATATAATTGATTTGAAGGATTGAAAGTCACTTGACTGTAAGGAGAGGAGATCCATCCACTCTACTTCCACCATCGTTTAGCCCTACAGATAATTTGAGAGTCTCCACAATAACGACCAGAAATCAATAACTCAACAGAATAGCATTTCATAACTTAACATTTTGCCTCAATGTAAATCACGACCTTTATAACTCAATGCCTCGTTCAACAACAAGATATTTCAAGAATAACAAATTCAAGTAAAGAATTTAACGGTTACATAATGAATATGGAATAAGGAAAACAAGAACTTCAACTAAACATATAGAGAAATTAACAAGTAAGAGATATGACAGGCAGAGCATGTGAACATAGACTAGAAATGGTGGCTATCACATGTTAAGGTAACTCAAATAAGGCATGAAAGGAATTTACATAGCTAAAATCAATAATTTCAATAGTTATCCCGTGCACACACTTGTCAACTTGTCACCTTGTGTACACAGGTTTCACACATCACAATTATCACAAACAACACTAATCCTAAGGGGTAAATCTCCTACACAAAGTTAGGCAAGACACTTACCTCAAATCACACTAACTTAATCCATTAGTAGGCCTTTCCCCCAATTATCAAACTCCGAATGGCTCAAATCTATCCAAAACAACCTCATACTATAAATATAAACTATAGAAAACTATTTCGAACAACAAAAATTACGATCTTTGCAAAGAAATAAAAATTCAACCAGGGTCCGCGTCTTGGAACTTAACCAAAATTATAAAATCCGAACACTCATTCGATAATGAGACCAACCATATAAGCATTACTCAAATCATCTTTCAAATCCTCAAATTTCCGTCTAAGAAGTTTCACAAATTTTTTCAAAAATTTCAAACTCAAAACACTAATTAAACGATAAAAAAAATTATAAATTCGTGTAATTTAACAAAAATCAAGTTAGGAATTATTAACCCATGTTTTCTTTGAAAATCTTCTGAAAAATTACCTCATACTGAGCTCTCTAAGTGTGACGACCCGACTTGTCGTTTTGAGCACGTGATTTTTGCCCCAAGCGGTTAATTCCAAAATAAAAATACAAAAATGATTTTTGATTGAAATTGGTTGATTATTGTGTAAAAAGTATCAGTGTTTGTTTTAATTGTTGAAAATAAAGTGAAGGAAATTAAAACAAAAATACAAAATGAAATCAATTAGAAAATACCAAAAATAAGATAGTTACTAAGAAATTAGAAAATCAAA
>MU726825.1:251999-274620 GCA_026770625.1 Nicotiana glauca | reverse complement strand
CCCCCTCCCCCTCCCCCTCCTCCCACCTCCCGCTAAGGTATTGCAGTGCAAAATAGTCTCGATTACTTATTGCATGCTATTATCCGCCCCAATCCTATCAGTCCCGGAGGCACTTAGGACTATTAATCCTAAAAGGTGAGGGATACTGGGCTTATTTGACGTTTCAAAAGGTAAAAAAACCTAAGGTGATATCCAAAACACATATTGTATATTTTAGGGGGAAACATAATCAAACAGAGGCTCAAATATACCTCCTTGAAAAGAAAAGAACGCAATTAGCATGACTTTCACATATTATTTAGGTCTGATTGAACACCAAATGTGAGAGAGAATTTAAGAGTTGAGGCAGACTGGTTTATTACATAATTCAGATAAAAAGCACAAATCAGGCCTGCCTGCTGGTTGTAATTGTTAAAATAGATTCAGTTTATAGTTTTTACCCTATGGCATGCCTAAGTGTTAAGACGGGGTCCTATAGGCATGACATCTACTGTCTTCCGAAGATAATAAGACATTACAACTCAAAACAAATTATTTGATAATGCGATAGGGCATGCCTGCTAAACTTTGGTTAAGTAAGGGACGTAGATTACTAAAGAGAGGCTAAATTTAATGAATAGATTAAAAGTTCTGCAACTGACAGTATCCATTATTACTGATTTTATATCTAACACTGAGTGAGGCAAATCAGATTCAATTAGAAACTCATATATGCATGTTTTCTATGCATTACTATTTTTAAACCTTACAGGTGTAGCATCTGGGTGCAGAAACTTGTTTTAAAACCTATAGGCATGGTATCTAATGCAGAAATCGTTTTCAAAACCTATAGGCATGGTGTCTAAAATGCATAAGCTTATTTTTGAAATGGATATATATAGATGTGAGACTTTGTTTAAAACCTTATGGGCATGCTATTTATATGTAACTGAATATGCAGAATTAGAACCGCCTATAGACATGATTTTTATATGTTTTTGAATATGCAGAATTGTAATAGACCTATAGATATGATTTCTATATGCATTTGAATATGCAAAATTGTAATAGACCTATAGACATGATTTCTATTTGTATTTGGATATGCATAATTGTAATAGACCTATAGACTTGATTTCTACCTTTGCATGCATACTTACCCACCTATTTTTTACTAGTCAGCCCCAAGTGTTTATTACAACTTATTAAAAACCAGAATGAATAAAATTACATCAAAAAAAGTAAAAAAAGTACAACCAAAGGAGAGCCTGATTCAGACTTCCTGTCTAAATTTTGAGATAGACCAACTCAAAGACCACTGATCCAAAGCCTTTCTCCAATTTGAGTGTGTCAAAGTTCCCTAAGATCCCTAATGGTACTCCGGGCAATGCTCACACCCAAATTGTATCACCAGAATAGGGACAAGTGCACTGTGGAAGGGCCAGCCCTCTAGTGTCCAAGTTCAGAGGGAGCTCAATGGATCCCAAGGCATGGCTCACAAGAGGGGGGGCAGAACTTAGAGTCTAGGAGAGGGTGCAAGTGAAGAAACAGAATATTAAGGAACTCATAAAGTCAATAAGAGGGGGAGATGTGCTGGGAAACAGCCATAACAAGTCATACAAAGGGTTTCGGGATTGGGGAAATTACCAAAGAGCCTATGTATTTAGGCATTAGCTAATTCTGGGCATGCACAGTGATGTTATGCTTACACAATGAACAAGAATATAAAACATATGGTAGTGACATAGAGGTTACGATTCAAGGGGAATCAAGTTTGAGCCATAGACAATAATACTCAATACTATCATGCCTCAAACAAACTCTTAGCATCAAACACATTGGGGTAGGGGGTTTGGGATTCATAATATGAGGAAATTATAACATGCTAAAGTAAACACTAAGCTGAGCACAAACAGTAGGCAGACATGCAAGTAAAGGTACTAAATAAACACATTGTCTGTGATTACTGAAAATCTTAATAATGACATACTAGTTTCAAGGAAGCAAAGTACAGTAAAAGCAGTAGCAGGACTTGAAAGAACAGGCCACAGTACAAGTAACAAGAGAGAATACTTTTTGAATGTGAGTGTTAGTTCAGAAAATTATGATTGTTCATGTGTTTCATGTCAATGCAAAAGCCAGGTATTTATAATGTAAAAAAAGGAAAAAAAATAAGGCAAAAAATAATTATTGTCATACCTCCTTTTTTACACACCTACCCCGAAAGATAATGTATAAGGGAGTTTTTTCATTTAAAGTGACATTATCTGAAATGGGATTATTTATTTATTTTTAGAGTCGCCACTTGGGATAAGGTTGGCTTTTGGTGTCCCAGGTCACCGGTTTAACTTGAATCCCAAATCGAGGAAAATTTCGACTTCCCAGTTGGAGTCTGCGAACCAGAAATTCTGAATAAGGAATTCTGTTGACCCGAGGGAAGGTGTTAGGCACCCCCGAATCCCGTGGTTCTAGCACGGTCGCTTAAATTATTATAAATGGCTAAAATCTAAATTTATACATGTTCCAACCTAGAGTGCAATTTTAAGATTATTTATCGCTTTTAGTTAATTTTTAAGAAAGGGAACATCGTTTAAAAACGTATTTTTGGATCACGTCACACGAAATGCACTCGGATCCTCAACACGTTCTTATTCAATGTTTTGGATTTGGATTTGGGTTGCATAAAATCCACACCCGTATTTAAGAAGGTAAAATTATTAAAAGGGCTCCTAAAGCGACTAACGGGTTATTATCTTTGCGGAGGGCCGTGAAATTCGCTAAACGACACGTCCCAAATTCTAAGTATTTTAATTGCATTTAATGAGGGCCCCGTAATTTATGCATTTTGTTTGGCGAGGCTCATCTCACTTTATTATTTAAAGGACAACCTAAAGCAAACTACAATTTTCTATTTATTCTTTATCTCTAAAAGGACATAATTAATTTACATTTATAAATTCGGGACTCGAGTTCAAGTCCGAATCCAAACAAAAGGGAGGACCCTCTTAATTTGAACCCGCTACCAAACTCGAAAACCTAAATTTATATGCAAATTAATTCTCATATTCCTAATATAATTTTAAAAGAGTTTTTGACTTCCAACAATTTTGGGCCTTCAACTTGAATTTTTGAATTTGGCCCAACAAATAAGGGTGAAATCAGTTTGTTTTGCAGACTGATACCAGCCTTGGCTTCAACGCAAGCCCAAATGGGCAATCATCATTCATATTGGGGTCCAAAATGCTTGGGTTGTGCGTCCTGGGCCTATCAAAGTGCCCAAACAATCTACTAAACGATTCCAAGCCATTCAATTCATGGAACGGACTAACAGAGAGAGGGGAACTCCAAATTCAATATCATTACTGATTAATTCTAAATTTAATACCTAATCTAAACATGATACAAATATTTAGGGGCTTTGATAACTGGTTAATGTAATTACATTTGGAACTTATTTGATGTGCTGGATCGTTGAGTGTTTGACCTCAAAAGCTGACTATAATTGTTTGCCCTAATTGTAATACTTCTACTATCATTTAATCTCAGAGTTGCATTCAACTATTTATTAACACATGAAACGATCCTGAAATGATGAAGCAGTCCCTATAATACGTGAGACACTGTTTATTAACACTTATAGGATTAATCCTAATGCACTATAATGACTTATGAAATTAAAAGTCAGCAACAAACAAACTATGAATTATAGTATCAATGCATAGCTAACATGACTCTTACTACCTCAAATCAGAAAGTTTGTATAGTCCAGTCCAATTACAACATGTAACTACTAAAACTGAAATTAAACCAAGCTAACATAAACATCAAGTCAAGAGTAATAGGATTTCCACTTCACTTCTCAAATCAAATACACATCACCATGGTTTAGAGCTTGTACCTGGTAATTGCAAATAAGAAAGGAAAAGTGAGATCAGCAGTAGCAAATGTCAAACGACAGTCCAGAATTGAATTCACAGCTCAGCAAATGATATCAAATAGTCCAGAATTGGAGTTAGAGAGGGACAGCATCAACAATCCATCAAATAAACTTGAATAAACCAATCCAAGCATGAAATTGAACCCGTAAATCAATACACTCAGCAGATAACCCAACAGCCCACTTGAACCAATTAGATCCAACGCACAGATGATTCTAGATGCTCTTAACTCTCAAATATTGAACAGAAACAGAGAAATTCAAACTGTTTTGGATCCTAAATAAGCTAGAGAGTTGAATAAAATGATGGAACTCGAAATTGATATAATGAAAAATAATGTAACAGTGTGTTGGTTTTTCTGTGGCCTTTTTCGTTTGCTTTTTTTTTATTTTTGTATTATTGATTTACTAATAGAAATGCTAAAATTGAAACTTTAATGCTATTTTGTATTTTTTTTTAATTTTAACAATAAAAACACACACATAAACATGTAATCAAAACACAAAAAAATCATGCAATTAATTTCCTAAAATTCAGATAATAAAAGAAAATTCCTAATTCTAATGAATTTGTAGGAGTAATTTAAGTGAGGCAAAAATCACGTGCTCACAGCTGCCCCTCTTTGCTCGAAGACACAAAGGGTTTTCGGGGAAAGATAAATGAGCACCATGAAGGATTTTTGCCTGCTCAGCACTCCAGGTGAAGCATTTTTGAAAACCGTCTGACCCCACCCTGCTTCAAAATTTGCCTACATATCCTTGGCTATAAAGGAATCAGGTCAGTGTAGTTCTGGAAGGTCTGGTAGCTGGGACTACCATGAGCTGTGATTTCACTATTGTTGTTGTTGTTACTGCTTGCTGGCCTCCTTATTACACCAAAAGGAAAATCAAAGCTAAGCTAACTACGCCTATCAACTATGAGTTACAAGATTCCTATCTATAATTCTCTTGAAACTTGATCTTGAGTCTTAGCTAATTTTGCTGTGGACTTCGATTTGAATCTTGATACTCGCAAGTTGTAGGTGTTTACTTCTTCATGCAGCATTGGGTCAAAATAGGATCGGCGGAGCTTGTGACTTCAATCAGATTTTGAGCATTATGCACCCTTGCTTGCTTCACATTTGAGTTCATTTCTTTTTGTTCTTTTCTTCTTTTCTTGATTCTGGATTGAAACTTATTCCATTGGCCATCTCGCATCTTGTGTCTTGAGGTCAACCTGCTTGAGATACCAGAACAAACAAACGAACAAAATTTTCTGCCCCAGTTTTTACTAGGAAAATTTTGTGAGTTAGTTGTGACACATATCTAAGCAATCAAATCAGGATTGTGTACCCTTGTGGATGGATCCAGGTTATGCTGGAAAATGAAAAGGGTCTCGGGTTATGCCGGGACGAAAAGAAAAAAGCTCCTTGGGTTATGCCAGGGAGAGGGAAAGAAAAAAAAAGCTCCTTGGGTTATGCCACGGAGATCCTCGATTTTATGGCCGGTATTTGAAAAGAAAAAGCTCCTTGGGTTATGCTAGGGAGATCCTCGATTTTTTGGCCAGGGTTTGGAAAGAAAAAGCTCCTTCAGTTATGCCAGGGAGATCCTCGGATTTTTGGCTGGGATTTGGAAAGAAAAAACTCCTTGGGTTATGCCAGGGAGATCCTCGATTTTTTGGCCGGGATTTGGAAAGAAAAAGCTCCTCGGGTTATGCCAGGGAGATCCTCAGTTGTTTGGCCAGGATTTGGAAAGGAAAAGCTCCTCGGGTTATGCTAGGGAGATCCTCGGTTGTTTGGCCAGGATTTGGAAAGAAAAAGCTCCTTGGGTTATGCCAGGGAGATTCTCGGCTTTTTGGCCGGGATTTGGAAAGAAAAAGCTCATTGGGTTATGCCAGGGAGATCCTCGGTTTTTTGGCTGGAATTTGGAAAGAAAAAGCTCCTTGGGTTATGCCAGGGAGATCCTCGATTTTTGTAAAGAAAAAGCTCCTTGGGTTATGCCAGGGAGATCCTTAGTTTTTTGGCTGGGATTTGGAAAGAAAAATCTCTTTGGGTTATGCCAGGGAGATCCTCGGTTTTTTGGTCGGGATTTGAAAAGAAAAAGCTTCTTGGGTTATGCCAGGGAGATCCTCGATTTTTTGGCCGGGATTTGAAAATAAAAAGCTCCTTGGGTTATGCCAGGGAGATTTGCAGTTTTTTGGCCGGGATTTGGAAAGAAAAAGCTCCTTGGGTTATGCCAGGGAGATCCTCGATTTTTTGGCCGGAATTTGGAAAGAAAAAGCTTCTTGGTACCATGATTTGGTTTTCATTTTCATTTTCATTTCTTCTTCTTTTTCTTTTTTTTTTCTTTTTATATTTTTTTATTTTGCAAAATGCATGAAAGAATTTTGGGGAAACTTCCTTTTTGGTCATTTTCGTGTTGCAAAATTGTTTCAACACTTGCGCATTTCTTTTCCCTTTTGGGTTGCACCTGTTTTCAACAAAGAAAAATTTTTTATTTTGAAACGGCGGTTGGTTTTGTGGCCTTGATCATTCCAATTTCTTGATCCCGGCCCCATTTCTGTGGAGAACTTTGCTGCTTGTTGGCTTTGGGGGTGAATCTCTTTTCAAACCGACAAGACTCAACTTTTAGGATTTCATGATGACTTGCTCGTGTGGGCTCTGGCCTTTTCACTTTATTATTCTCTTAGGACCTTTGCCTTTGACTTTATTTCTTTTCCAATGTCTTTGCTTCGAAAGCGTCGACCACCATGGTCAACCGGGATTGGACTGACGCACCCAATGAGGCTGGGTATTTTCTTCGGCTTTTGCCAAACGGAGCCCTGTAGAACCAATCCTGCCACCTTTTCTTTGCAATAGTCATGGAATCAAGGTTAAGCTAAAGGGATTCAAGGAAGAAGTATACAAAAGGCAAGCATATGAGTTTAAAGAGAAGCGTCCCTTTCAAGGGAAAAGAAGAAGGACTTATTTGGGGTGCATGCTGGCTT
Organism: Nicotiana glauca; assembly: GCA_026770625.1. Classification (NCBI taxonomy): domain Eukaryota; kingdom Viridiplantae; phylum Streptophyta; class Magnoliopsida; order Solanales; family Solanaceae; genus Nicotiana; species Nicotiana glauca. The sequence goes on along the minus strand of MU726825.1, from coordinate 267,739 downwards.
CAAATGAACATGACATGCTTCTTGGACTGGACGCCCGACCCAAACAAACTTTCCGGCTTCTCGTGAACCCATTGATCCGCATTTCAAAACCATGGAACCTTTCCAGGACTCCTTTAGTGGTGAGATGTCTTCATTTCGGCCGACAGCGCCCTTTGCGGGTTTTCGCTAATCGACCTCTCTCATTTCTCTTCTCACTGTCGCCCGATAGTGCTCTTTGCGAGTTTTCACTAAGCGGACTCTCTCATTTCCAGTTTCTCTACTCACCGTCGCCTTATGGTGCCCAAAGGTTTTCACCGATAAGACTCTCTCATTTTATTTCTCTCAATTTGAATTGTTTCAGATTCCAACAATGACGTTTGCCACTTCCCTACCTTTGCCGATTGATCGGAAGGACTTGAACAAGGTTTTTGGGGTAAAAAGGATTTTGGGCAGAACTACAACTTTGGAACCATTTCAGCGGATTTATAGCTGAACCGTCATATCATCTGCCCCAGTTTCAACTTTTGGGGAAATTGGGATTTTTGTTTTGGTGTGACTGAACCTCAGGGAGAGGCTGCCTACGTATCCTTTCGGAATCAAGTCAAACGTAGTTCAGACAAATAATTCTTTTTTTCTTTTGTCTTTTTTCTTTTTCTTTTCTTTTTCTTTTTATTTTTCTCTTTTTTTTCGATAGTACTTTCGGGTTCCAAAGAGGGTGAACAAAAAAGCATAATCGGCTCAAAGGGTTTACGAATGATTGATAGTATTTGGGGTAGCGGGAAGAAAAGCCTTCATCATCTCAATTACACAAAAGTCATGGCCGTAGGAGGTCTAGACATAGTACCTTTTTACTGCATCTGCATTGAATGCTGCTTCAGGTACATTTCCTTCAATGTCTCCCAGATACAGTGCTCCTCTCAGCAATATTTTCCAGATGATGTATAGACCCTTCCAATTAGGAGCGAATTTTCCTTTTGCTTCCTTGTAGTGAAGGGAATGCGTCTTAACACGAGTTGGCCCCCTTCAAAGTTCCTGGGATGCACTTTATTGTTATAGGCGCGGGCCATTCTTTGTTGGTGCAACTGCCCGGATGTGCCCTGAGTACACTCTTTTGTTGTAATGTATGGACCTTTCCAACCCGCGAACCAATTTTCCTTCAATTGTTCCAATTCTTTGTTTTATTTCCTCAAGGTTACCTTCTTTGCATTTTGAATCTTGATTCATGATTTCGAAATCTGACAGCATTGTGGGATCTAGGCATGAAGTCCGCAAGTATATCATGTTATTTAAAGCTGCATTATTAGAGCTAAAGAAAAGAAATGAAGGAGAAAAAATAGCAAAATCAGAAAGAATAAAAAAAATGAACGATGAAATATTGATTTCATTTCTAGGAATTTTGAAGATAACAGGGTTCACATTCGGGAATTTAATGACAGGAAACTATAGGAAACATCCGAGTTACACCCTGGAATAACTCAGGATACAGAAAAAGTGGCAGGGCTAATCTACCGGGACTCCTGCCTGATCGGGAATGGCGTAGCCTTCCAGTTTTGGAGCTTAGCGCTTGGTCCCATGTATAACACCTCAGCGGTGCTAGTGCCTTCCCCTGGCTGAACCATGTTGGTTTCATAAAGCATTTGTCTCATGGCTCCACATATATCTTCGATTTCCTCAGTCGTGAACACCTCATCGTCCTCTTCTTCGCCATACTTAGGCTTGAAAAAAGTATCATAGAGATGTGGCAATGGTTGTGGCAGAACTCATCCTTCCTTCCTTCTTTCCTCGGCCCATTTCTCATCAGCTGGGGTAGGGTGGAAGCCTATCCCGAAATACTTTTCTGCTGTGGGTAGAGTTACCGGCTTGAATATTCCTTGCAAAACTTTTCCCAACCCTTTTCCTGGTTTGAAACCGTGTCTAATCATTGCTTTGGCCACCATGATTGAAGCATTAGATAGGAAAGGCTTGGGGCACGGATGTCCTTCCTCGTACTGGTCAGCTACCACAATCTCAAAAGCTTGATAGACAATATGCTCACTTCATTCCCTCGCCTCCAAGCATGGGATAGATGGGTCATGATAAATGGACTGTGTAAGGCCCCGTGAAATCCCTACTCAAAAACCCGGATTCCGTGGTGCCAAGTTAGGAGCATGTGTTAACAATTCATAAATAGCTCGCCACGGCGAGGACCTTTTTGGATTGAATAATGCATTAAAAATTCAAGAATAAGTTTCCAAAAAATGCAAGAAATGCGGTCGCATAATCGAAATGCGGATCGCATATCTGCCGCAGAGTGAGGCAGAATGTTGGTTAAAATTGAAGTCAGCTATGCGGTCGAAAATGCGGTCGCATAATCAAAATGCGGACCGCATAGTCATCGCATATTCTCCTTTGAATTTTGTAAGTGTCAGTTATGCGGTGCACTTTGCGACCATAGAACGTGAATGCGGATCGCATTCTTACCACAGACTGAGTCAGAATGTTTAGTTTCTAGGGAGCATTTTGCGGTCCATTATGCGGACCGCATGTTTACTCTGCGATCGCATATTTGACTCGGGGCTCCAATTTTCTAATTTTTAACCCGACCTCCCTGTCGATATATTCGATATTATAGCTCATTTTAAGCATATCTTCTGAATCTTTTAGAAAGAGAGAGAGGGTCTTAGAGGTGGAAAGTGTCACCCGTCAAATTCTCCTTGAGCCTTGCTAAAACATTGAATAAAATCAAGTGAAGACACCTAAATTCTCATTCCCAAGAGGTAAGATTCATAACCTCAGCTTTTATTGCTACACTTAGATACATGGGGCCAGTAGAGAAGTAATTCAATAGTATAAGAATGATATTCTCTACATGCATGTCAAACCATAGGATATTGGAAGGTAGAAAACTAAAAAGAAGGCAATTGGGGGTATAAAATGATAGGAATTCCTCACAAAAAGGGGCTAAGATCACGATGCACCTTTAGTGTTTGATGATATGCTCGAACCAAGCTAGAACTTCAATTTCGTCTCTAATTCTTGATTTAATTTGTAATTCTTACTCAATAGATCGAAGTGCTAAGAGTTCCAGAAATTGTAAAAGAGTAAGGAAAAGTTTTATTGAGGTATGTATGGCTAAAACCCCCCTTTTATTAGAAATTGAGCTTCGTCGTCATTTACGAAAGTATGGTAAGAGTTGAATTGGCTAGTGTATTGATTGTTATTATGCATCAATTGATTTGCATATTTATATACATATTCGTGAAGGGTGTGCCTCAATGTGAATAATGTGCCAATCTTGACAATTAGATAATGATGAAAAGTATTGTTATGTGTTGAAATACTTGGGTTATAAGACAACATTGAAACAAAGAATTATTTATGCTAGCTATGTGCTCACTTACCTGTGATTGAAACTTGAATTATCCTTGATATATGTGTCTATGATCACAACTTGTAAAATGAATATTGAAAAGGGAAAACAATGTGATGATGATGGCCATGAGTGCCCATGAATTATTATGATATGTGTGGGGTAAAGATTTGGAGTTGTTAACTAGTAATGCCTCCAACGAGTGACCTAGCCGATCGGGTCGTGATCAAACACCATGCCGCACACATGATGGTAATATGTTGATATTGAATTCCGGATAAGGGAAATGAAATATTGATTGAGAGTAATGCCTCCAATGAGGTGACATAGCCGGTCGGGTCGTGACCGGACTCTGCTCGAGATGGCGATGGTATTGAGAACAATGGTGAACACGTGACAGAAATGCCCTAATCTATGTTGTGGAAATTGTACGAAAGATTATATGAATTGCTTCTTTGATTTGCCCATATTATTTGCTTGTATCTGTTTGATAGTTCTTTCTAGCAAAATAGTGCTTAGTTATACATACCAGTACAATTCAAATGTACTGACGTCCCTTTTGCCGGGTGCACTACATTCGTGTTATGATTGTAGGTGGCTCCATAGCGGATAGTGTCGATCGTGTGTAGCGGAGCATTTTTCTACTCGAAGTCTCGGTGAGCCCCTTTTCTTCCATGGGGCTATATGGTGTATCTTTTGTTATTATAGCTTTTCACTTTTGAGGTATAGCCGGGGCCTTGTTGCCGGCATAGTTACACTTATCTGTTGTATCCTTAGAGGCTCCAAAGACACTAGTGTGGGTTATGTATGGGTGTTCGGGGAGTCCACTATACATGTTGTAATTCTAAACTTGTGATCTCTATAAACTGTAACTCTTATAGAATCCTTGAAGCTAGCTTATGTACGGTAAATCTTTGTGATATGAAATGAACCAATGATGTAGTATGCACCATGTATTCTCGTCTAAATTAATGAAAGGCATGGGTTCCATACTCATATTGATTTGGGGTAGAAAATGTTCGGTAAGTCTTGCTCAATCGGTTCACTTGATTGAGCGCCGGTCACGCCTCCCGAGATTGGGGCGTGACAGACTGCTCATCTTCTTCGTGGACCATGATCTCCCGATCTTCATACTCAAATTTCGACTGGCACATATGCCTCATTCAGAGTTTTCATAAGGATCTTCTGGCGTTCTGCGGATTTCGTCACTAATGATAGCAGGGACACTTGTTCAGGATACTTCCTCAATTGCTATACTGTTTCATAATCAGGCATCTTCATTTGCTGGAAGAAAGCCTCTGCTTCTTCAGCGCTTACCGGCTTCTTAGATGGGAAGCGCTTTTGTGTGGCGCTATTTACCTCCTGTACATTTCAATATTTTTCAACAGGGACTGTTCCTGAAAGTTCTCCCAAAATTTCCTTGCCTTTGTATGTAACCATTGTTTGCTGGTAGTTCCATGGCACTGCAGAGGGGTCGGTTATTGGCTTCTGTGGTGCGCGTCCAATAACCACTGGCTCACTCAGCCGGGGCGGTTTAATTGTCCCCGTACCACATAGGCCCCTTTCGGCACATACATTTGTGTCCCCTTCTTCACTTCAAACTTCCTCGGAGCACTCACAACTAGTGGTTTCCCTTGGCGACCTCGCGGAACATAAAGAACCCCGTGTTTAGGAGGGGCTGGCTCTACTTTTGTCTCAGTTTTCTTTTCATGCTCGGTTTTGAAAATTTTATTCTTCTTCTCCCCTTTTTCCTACTTCGAGGCTGCCTTGGGCTTCCTTTCCACATCGGCAATAGCAATTATAGCTTTCAGGGCCGGATCAAATTCCCGATCTTCACAAATCATACCGATTACCAGCCCGTTGTTGTGAGAGGGCAACGGATTATTGGTCACATTCGGGGCTTCTTCATCCCTCAATACTATTTTCCCTTATTTGATCAAATCTTCCACAGCTTTCTTTAATGTCCAGCAGTTGTCAGTGCTTCAGCTCCTGAATGATAGGCATAGCGTACACCTCATTGATAAGCTGGAGATTCCGGGTTCTGCCTGTTTTTGGGGATAGGCTGCAGCAGATTCATCTGAACGAGCTTCGGGAACAGACTAGAGTAGGGTTCACCAATCGGCGTAAAATTTGGTCGTCTGGGTGGTTCTGGTCAGAGGGTATATTGGTTCTAGTAAGGAGGTTGATTTCTTTGGAATGGATGTGGATTTCGGTTGGCTTATGGTTGCGGTCGGCCGAAAGTTTGAGCATTCATGATCGCATACGGTGGAGGAGCGTAAGCCATATCAGTCTGAGGATAGTAGTGTTGAGGGGTTCTTTCAGAGAACACCGATCTAGGAGCCCAGTATCTTCTTCCTCCTGATGCTTCCATAACTGTTTCTTCTTTCTTTTTACCTTTGGCCATTCCTCCAGACCCGCCTTGAATGGCTTGGGAGGTTGCTCTTCTGGCCGACTGGCTCAAGATTCTGCCCGTTTTTAGCCCATTCTCTACCATTTCTCCGATTTTTATTGCCTCTGCGAAAGGCTTACCCATGGTGGACATCATATTCTGAAAGTAGTCTACTTCCTGGGCCTGCAGGAAAACAGTGACCATCTCTACCTCATCCATTGGAGGCTTCACTCTTGACGCATGTTCGCGCCACTTAATTGCATACTCGCAAAAACTTTCTAAGGGCTTTTTCTTTAGATTTGCTAAGGCGTTCCTATCTGCCATAATGTCAATGTTGTACTGAAATTGTCGAACAAAGTCTCGGGCCAGATCATCCCAAATATGCCAACGCGAGACGTCTTGGTCTATATACCATTCGAAGGCAATGCCGATTAAGCTCTCCCCGAAATATTCCATCAACAATTCTTCTTTGCCACCGGCCCCTCGTAGCTGATTGCAATACTTCTTCAGGTGAGCAATGGGGTCGCCATGCCCGTCATACTTTTCAAATTTTGGTGTTTTAAACCCCGACGGCAAGTGTACATGCGGGAACATACACAGGTTTGTACAGGAGACACTCTTTTGCCCGCTCAAGCATTGCATATTTCTTAAGCTCTGTTCGACTTCCCAGTTGGAGTCTGCGAACTAGAAATTCTGAATAAGGAATTTTGTTGACCCGAGGGAAGGTGTTAGGCACCCCCGGATCCCGTGGTTCTAGCACGGTCGCTTAAATTATTATAAATGGCTAAAATCTAATTGTATACATGTTCCAACCTATAGTGCAATTTTAAGATTATTTACCGCTTTTAGTTAATTTTTAAGGAAGTGAACATCGTTTAAAAATGTATTTTTGGATCACGTCACACGAAATGCACCCGGATCCTCGACACGTTCTTATTCAACGTTTTGGATTTGGATTTGGGTTGCATGAAATCCACACCCGTATTTAAGAAGGTAAAATTATTAAAAGGGCGCCTAAAGCGACTAACGGGTTATTATCTTTGCGGAGGGCCGTGAAATTCACTAAATGGCACGCCCTGAATTCTAAGTATTTTAATTGCATTTAATGAGGGCCCCGCAATTTATGCATTTTATTTGGCGAGCTCATCTCAATTTATTATTTAAAGGCTAACCTAAAGCAAACTACGATTTTCTATTTATTTTTTATCTCTAAAAGGGCCTAATTAATTTACATTTATAAATTCGGGCCTCGAGTTCAAGTTCGAATTCAAATAAAAGGGAGGACCCTCTTAATTTTAACCCGCTACCTAACTCGAAAACCTAATTTTATATGCAAATTAATTCTCATATTCCTAATATAATTTTAAAAGAGTTTTTGACTTCTAAAAAATTTGGGCCTTCAACTTGGATTTTTGAATTTGGCCCAACAAATAAGGGTGACATCAGTTTGTTTTGCAGAACGCAAGCCCAAATGGGCAATCATCATTCATATTGGGGTCCAAAATAGCTTGGGTTGTGCTCCCTGGGCCTATCAACTGGCCCAAACAATCTACTAAACGATTCCAAGCCATTCAATTCATGGATCAGCCTAACTGAGAGAGGGGAACTCCAAATTCAATATCATTACTGATTAATTCTAAATTTGATACCTAATCTAAACATGATACAAACATTTAGGGGCTTACATTTGGAACTTATTTGATGTGCAGGATCGTTGAGTGTTTAACCTCAAAAGCTTACTATAATTGTTTGCCCTAATTGTAATACTTCTACTATCATTTAATCACAGAGTTGCATTCAACTATTTATTAACACATGAAACATTCCTGGAATGATGAAGCAGTCCCTATAATACATGAGACATTGTTTATTAACACTTATAGTATTAATCCTAATGCACTATAATGAATTATGAAATTAAAAGTCAGCAACAAACAAACTATGAATTATATTATTAATGCATAGCTAACATGACTCTTACTACCTCAAATCAGAAAGTCTGTATAGTCCAGTCCAATTACAACATGTAACTACTAAAACTGAAATTAAACCAAGCTAATATAAACATCAAGTCAAGAGTAATAGGATTTCCATTTCACTTCTCAAATCAAATACACATCACCATGGTTTAGAGCTTGTACCTGGTAATTGCAAATAAGAAAGGAAAAGTGGGATCAGCAGTAGCAAATGTCAAACGGCAGTCCAGAATTGAATTCACAGCTCAGCAAATGATATCAAATAGTCCAGAATTGGAGTTAGAGAGGGATATCAACAATCCATCAAATAAACTTGAATAAACCAATCCAAGCATGAAATTGAACCCGAAAATCAATACACTCAGCAGATAACCCAACAGCCCACTTGAACCAATTAGATCCAATGCACAGATGATTCTAGATGCTCTTAACTCTCAAATATTTAATAGAAACAGAGAAATTCAAGTTGTTTTGGATCCTAAATAAGCTAGAGNTTTTTTTTTTTTTGTGGTTTTTTTTTTTTTTTTTTTTTTTTTTTTTTTTTTTTTTGTAGAAATTAATATCTAGAGAAGGATTCTAAAACTATAGGACTGCAGATTTGAACTTCTTTTTTATTTTGAAATTCAAATTTGAGACTCAGATTTGAGGAAGAGGATTTTGAGGGGATATTAGAAGCTGGAGGGTTCGGAGAATTTTTAGAGGGGTGAAACTTGCAAATGAAGGCATGAGGCATGTCTTTTGTAGGCAAGGAAGGGGCAGGAATGTTCTGAAACTTATTCACCCACTTTTCCCTCTTTTTATTTTTAGAAATTACTTACTAATCCTAAAGTTTTGACTTGTTTCTCAAGTTACTGCTTTCAAAATGCTGAAACTTACACTAAGACCCCTCCTAGAAGGGTCTAGGGTGTTCTAGCTTTATTTTTCTACCTATGGAATACCTATACTACCCTTACTTGAGTTCTGAAATTACTACCTATGCCAAACTACCCATTTTAGGTGCCCAAACTACCTTTGAATACCTCTGAAATTATCAACCAACCCCAAACCCTTTTATCCTTGGTCAAATAACTGTGGTTAAACCCAGTAATTCTAAATCAGCTATATCCAAACCCTAAACCTAATTAACTTGAAAATGAACAATGAATTGAAGAACAATTAAAAATAAACTAATTAAACTAACAGAAATATTAATTCAATCAAACCAAAAATCAAACAGTGTTCAGAACAGGTTTGAAACACAATTAAACTAAAATCTAAAAAGGAAACAAAAATCAAATTACAAAGCTAATACACATGTGTTTAAACCAAATACTACACTACTTATCAGAATTGCCAAAACATCAACTGAATTGAAGTAAAACTAAAAGAAAATCCAACTAAACTAACAATTAATCACTTGAACTAATTAAACTAAACTAACACCTAAACGTTTAAACTAATAGAAACAAAACAACCATCAGATTAGGAATAAACTAAGCTAAAAAGAATCACAGAAACTAAAATAAGACTAATTATCAACAAAAGCACGAACTAAATAAAAAACTCATGAGAACGAAGAAATAATAAAAATAAGAATAACAACTTGCTGATTTGGACCAGCTTGAATGCCTACATATATTAGGGTTCTTCAAACTCGGGATTTGAGATTTGGACGGATTTCAACTGAGCTTTTGGTAAAATTCGGATTGAAATTGTCCTTGATTATGTGTTTCCATGAGAAACACAGAATCAAGGACTATTACAGTCCAGAATCGAAAGGACTCCATCATTTTGAGAATTTAGGGTTTGAAGTTGAACTTCGATCTAAAATTCGAAGAGAATCGGTGATGTTTAAAGCGTTTCAGTTAGGGATTGGGGATAAGGAAGGTCAGGAGAGTATAGGGTGCAAATTTGATGGGGTTTGGACGACTTTGCGTTTTGGCCGAAATTTTGATTTGAAATTTGAAGTTTTTGGTAAGGATTTGAGGGAAGCTAAGGTTAGACATGGAAAGAGGAGGAGGAGAGGATTCAAGGGTGTTAATTTGGACGGGAACGGAGGCCGGCCGCTGTCGTGAGGCGATTTCCTGCGGCGGAACACGGCGGAGGGCGGAGGAGCACAGAGGGGTACGAGAAAGATGAAGTCTGTCTCTAGGTTTTTAGGACATTTTTATTTAATATTGAAGACTCAATCTATGCCGTTAGATTGGGGAGATGAATGGTCCAGATTTCTTGATGTCAAAACGGCGTCATTTTTGTTAGCTTGGGGACTGGACCGGGTAGGGGCAGATTTGGGCCGAATTTTTGGGCTAAAAATGGTCCAAAAAAGAATGTTTAATAAGACCCAACATTTTAATTTATTTTCTTATTTATTTTCTTCCTTTTCTTCTTTTGCTCTTTTTTTATTATTATTAAAAAAAAAATTGATTTTATTAAATGCAAGATTAAAAGTGAAACCCCAAATCTAAACCTAAAACTACATTACTTAAATTCCAAATAAACTAATTCCTAGTCAGAAACAAACTAAGGCAAATTAAAAATAGAAATGCCAAGAATCATTTTTTGTTGTTTTCTTTATTTTTGTATTATTGATTTACTAATAGAAATGCTAAAATTGGAACTTTAATGCTATTTTATTTTTTTATTTTTTTTGAATTTTAACAATAAAAATACACCCATAAACATGTAATCAAAACACAATAAAATCATGCAATTAATTTTCTAAAATTCAGATAATAAAAGAAAAATCCTAATTCTAATAAATTTGTAGGAGTAATTTAAGTGAGGCAAAAATTACGTGCTCACAATTATAGAACTGTGTATCAATTAAAAATCAATCAATATAAGAACTTTCTTTAATTAAAGAATGTGCAGAAAACTTTTAAGGAAAGAAATCAAGTAAGCATCTTGTGCAAAGTAGGCAATTAAAAGTAAATACATAGGGGTTTAACTAAGGGAAGAATTAATGAAGAATCTTAAAAATACATGGTTAACCCAAATAAGGTAATAAACCAACCAGTACATAGCAAATCAAGGAGTCAGGGATTTGAAATTATAAATAAACTAAGTCAAAAATAGGAGAATCGAAAGGCTAGGGGAAAGTTCTCAAATCAACCCAAGAATCAGGGAAATCAGTAAAACTAGGAAAGAACCAATCAGACTTACACAAGGAGGTCTGAAATCAGTCTTTAATTGAAGGTCATTTTAGAGGAAAAACTTAGCATATAAAAGAGTATATAAGTATTAAGCAGGTAAGGCTGAATTTAGGACAAAGAGAAATGTCATATAGTAGCAAACACAGGAAGTCACATAGGTCGATTTCAGTTACTCAGTAATAGAGAAGAGAAAGTATCAAATAGCATGCCAAAGGGTTGAGTAAAAGACCTTATAGAGTTTAGCAGGAAGTAAGAATCATGTAAAGAGACAAAAGATTCAAAAATTCAATCGAGCAGTAGATGAAACAATTTTTAGAAACTCGAATAGTTTCAAAGAAATTAGGGCTTTGAAACCAAACAAGTTCAAAGATGAGGAACAAGAGAATCACATAGCAAATAGTATCCAACTTGAATGAACCCCCAAATTTTAAGGTTTTCACCATCAATCGAGCATAGAGATGAAAGACAAGAGAATCACATAGCAAATAGTCTCTAACCTTAAATGAACCCCCAAATTTTAGGGTTTTCACCATCATTCGAGTTATAGAGGTAACAACAAATGAATCAAACAAAACTTTTAACAAAATAGATTCACAAATTTTAAAAGGTTAAGACCCTCAACATGCAAACTCAGATAGACGGATGACACAAGAGAACACAGTAGAACATGTCGAAAATCTGTGAAAGCTTCAAAGGATAACTTAACGAAACCCTAGATTGAAAAAGATGAAGGTTTTAAAGGTAAAGTTTTGAAAGAAACTTTGAGAAAATGTTTAAAATCTTAGAGAAAACACAGATATACAACGGATCTAAAAGAATCGAAAAATCTCGAAGGTTAGGGTTTCAGAAGAACCCAGGTGGTAAGAAAGGCTTGGAATGTCATTGACCTGAGCAGGAGAAACCAAGAGTCGGGCTTGAATAGCCAATGCTGGCCAGAACAAGGTCAAAGTTGGACGGAAACAACCATAGAACTGAAAGCATTCGAGGTCTGGACCAAGCTTCTTCAAGGTCTGGCCTTTAAACCATAGTACAAGCTTCTAATGGCGTTGGAAGCAATTGATTCAGGTGATTTTATGGTGGAAGTGAAGGAAGGAGACTAGGGTTTCTGAGAGAGAATTGGGAGAAAGGGGAATTCAAGGGCGGCTACAGGTGAGAAATGATTAGGTTTAGGGGTTAGGTCGTGTTAAAAAAGGAAGGGGCGGATATGAGTCGTTGATCTAAGTGATCAATGGCTAGTATTAAAAGGAGGATCCGGGCGGGTTATTTGAAAGGGTTGTAGATCAGGTGGATTAGGATTTGGGTTGAGTAATTGGGTTTTAGAACTGGGTCTAATTAGATGTTCAAATCCGGCTAAAATGGAAATACAAATGGGTTATCATTTAAATAGCCATTTTCCATCATTATTTTATTAAAAAAAGTAAAATAATTTTGAAAATAAATTAAAGGTACTTAAATAATTAATAATATATAATTTTTAAATTAAAAAATTTTGGATTTAATTTTATAACCATAAATACAATTAAATCTTAAAAGAGGCCAATATTGTAATTACATGCAATTTAGCTTTAAAAATACCAAATTAATTTATAAAAATATGCAAAAATTATGTTAGCTATATTTTAGTATAAATATGAGAATCCAATAAATGAATCACCAAAAATAATAATTTTGGAGAAAATAATTGGGTTTTTCCTTGATAAAATAGGGCAATAAATTGATTTAAAAATCTTTAAAAATTAAGAAAAAATAATAAAATCTTGGGACGTGCTTATATTCATATACAGGCTATTTTAAAGGTATTTTTAATATTAAAATATACATAAAAAAATTAAGTATCAACAACCTTCTCGGCATTAAAGAAAACAAAGATATCAGTGACTCACAACAAAAGGCTTTGGGAAGTAGTGACAGATGATACCATCATCACGGAGGAAGATGTTGACGGACTTCTTCTGCTACACAATGATGCTTTGGTAATCTTTCTCAATGTTTTAGATTTCAAAATTAAGCATGTATCGGTTGACCCAGGAAATTCAGCCAACATCATCCAATGGAGAGTGCTGGAACAAACAAAATTGATTGGGAGCATCATTCCGGTGACAAAACTCTTTGCTGGATTTAGCTTGACAAGTGTCACAACCTGAAGGAGATTTTGCTGCCCACAAATGATGAAAGAGTAACTGAGGCCACCTTATTCGAAGAGGTAGATGTCGATATGGGTTACAATGTAATCCTCGAGAGGTCGTGGATACAAGAGATGACGGTCATGCCCTCAACCTATCACCAGTTTTTGAAATTCCCAATTGTGGAAGGAATCAAGCAAATTAGAAGGGACCAACCGGCAAAAAGGGAGATGAACACAATAATAATTTTCCAGCAGTAAAGAGAAGGGACCCAACGAATAGCAGTTATAGGAACCGATGCCTTCTCCCTTTTCGAATAAAGACAATAAAGGCGAGAAGTCGTCGGAATCCTACCAAGTGCAGAGATAATTTTAGGTACTGGAGGAGATAGATGCAACCAAGTCCACCGCAGAAAAACTCGATCAAGTGTCCCTATTCGAAGAATTTTTGGATAGAAAGTTTCACTTGGGAATAGAACTCAACCCCGAACTCAGGTTAGAATTTATAAATTTTCTTAAAGATAACGAAGATTGCTTTGCATGGCCGCATCAGATATGAAAGATATCCTATTAGAAGTGGTTGTGCACAAATATAAGTCTGGATCCAAACATCCCACCGATAAGGAAAAAGAAGTGCCCGATAGCGGAGGTCAGGAACAAGTTTATTAAGAAAAAGGTAACCTGATTACACAACATTTGTTCAATCCGGGAGGTAAAATATCCAGAATGTTTATCCAACGTAGTTGTAGTGCCGAAAATGAATAACAAGTTTAGAATGTGGGTAGATTATAAGGATTTAAATCAGGCTTACCTTAAAGATCCAACTGCAAAACATTGATCAAATGATTAATGTTATGGCCAAACACGAGTTAATGAGTTCCCTTGATGCTTACTCTGGGTACAATCAAATCAAGATGACCCCGGAGGATCAGTAAAAAACTTCTTTCATAACGAACTTTGGCACATATATCTATAATGTGATGCCATGTGGGCTTAAGAACGCTGGAACTACTTACTAGAGGTTCGTTAACAAAATGTTTGAAAATCAGATAGGAAAAACAATGGAGGTATATATTGATGACATATTAGTCAAGTCCTAAATGCAGGAGATCATTTGAGACACCTCCAAGATACTTTCGATAAACTGAGAAAACATAACATGAAACTCAATCTGGAAATATGTGTATTCGGGGTTGGCTCCGATAGGTTCTTGGTCTCGCAAAGAGGGATCAAAGTTAATCGTGATTCTCTCCACTGCAGTCACTACTTCGCCGAGGTTAGGCTAGGCACTTACCAGCACATGGGGTCGGTTGTGCTGATACTACACTCTACACTCTTTTATGTAGACCCCAGTGGAGTAGACTTCGGACCTCTGTGGGATTACTGATTCTAGCTCATCAAGCGACCCGAGGTAGTCCTGCAGGTGTACGCAGGCCTTGGCGTCAACTTCTATCTACTATTCCTATTTCTTTCATGCATTTCCAGAGACAGTATTACATTTATTTCATTCAGACCTTTATTTGTAGTGTTCTTAGACTGTCTGTAAAACTATGTCACCAGTTCTAGGTAGTTGAGACTCAAGCAGTTGTATTGGATTCACGTTCAACTAGCTTATTGTCTTTCTTCCGCTTATGTTAAATTTCGTTGTTTAAACTATATTATTTCGCAATTGTTAATGAATATAAAATGGGTAAAAAGGTAAGTTGTTCACATAATTGGATTGCCTAGCTCACGTTAATAGGCGCCATCACGACTCTCGAGGATGAAAAATTTGGTTCGTGACAGTGCACTTCACCTCAGCACAGGTTGAATGTCCACGAGATTTCCTGAAATGTCATCTTTGTCAGCTTCCATGTCAGCAGTGTTATTTATAACACACATCACCGTGAGCATGACCTTCTTTTATATAAATATATAGATTTTTAAGTATAGATTGCCTATTATTTCCTTGAATAACACCAATGGCTCTTCTAACTATAATATCTTAGTTATAAATTAATCAATATATTATATTGTAAATACGACATGCACACCTAACATGAAAGATATCCTGAAATGGTAGGTTCAAATGCAATTTTAATACTAAGACGACAATATTAGTAGAAGCATTATAAAAAAACTTACACAATACTTTTGAGTAAAATTGTAAAATATCATAACTTCAGAAAAATAATAATTATAAAAATAGCAATATGACTTTGATATTCATCATATTTAAAATCAATAGAATATTTTTGAATTACAAAATTATTATATATCTATCCAATGACATGAAATTATCAAATAAATTATTTTCATTAACAGCATGACAAAAATTAGAACTAAAGAAACTCCACAAGGAATGTTGTAGAGAAAATAATGTATGTACACCTGATGTTTTCATGAAATCTAAAGATACTAGATATGCAA
Organism: Nicotiana glauca; assembly: GCA_026770625.1. Classification (NCBI taxonomy): domain Eukaryota; kingdom Viridiplantae; phylum Streptophyta; class Magnoliopsida; order Solanales; family Solanaceae; genus Nicotiana; species Nicotiana glauca. Next base: position 252,384 of record MU726825.1, on the reverse strand, counting down.
GTACTTTTAGGAATACCTTTAAATAATAATTTTTAAATTAATTGAATATACATAACAAGATATGATGAAGAATCAAAAGAAAATGACAGATAACCTGAAGCATTCATCTGTATAACTCTTAGTGATCCTTTATATTATCATATTTCATAAGTCTTTTATAGTTGGGTTTAAGGTTGCTTGACTTTCATCTAAATCATAATCCAATATATAGGGTGTCTCTTTTATGTATCTAGAAACTGCACTCCTCGTGGTCCTTTATATTATCATATTTTATAAGTCCTCTAATAGTTGGGTTTAAGGTTGCTTTACTTTCATCTAAATTATAATCCAATCTATAGGGTGTCTCTTTTATATATCTACAAAGTGCACTCGTCCCTCTCCCCTC
>MU726825.1:240729-251964 GCA_026770625.1 Nicotiana glauca | reverse complement strand
CCCCCCCCAGCCCCCCCCCCCCCCCCAGTTATATGTTTGAAATCGTCTACACAAATATTTAATCATATACGTATTCTCTATTTTCACAAAAAAATTCTAAAACCCTAATTCTCCTTCTCCGATTACTAGTAACCGGGGCGACATGTGACCTACCTGGGCCACTGGTGAACTTTAAAATATTGGTCTCGAACTTGTACAAGGGAAAGAATTGTTCTAGAGTTCTAAAATAAACTAAAAAGATTAAGGACCCATTCTTTGCCGCTTTTTTTGTTGGAGATACATTTATTTATATATACAAATATTATTTTCGCATGAAAAAGTAGTTAAACATCGATATATAAGTTTCAGAACCATAGCATATATTCAAATTGCAAATCACAAAGGTTGCCATTTATGAATTTTTCCTTGGGCATAACAATTAACAAAGGAAATATAAGAGAGTTGGGCCTTCAAATATAGGCAAACGTAACACGTGACTTTGAAAGAATGGACATTTTAAATGGATCGGGTAACCAAAAGTAGAATACCATGGAAGATAAGCATCTGGGAAATTTTCGTTATCATCCCTTCTTCCACCTTTATGTACTTGTTAAGTAAGGATTATTATGACCAAAGCTTTGGTCTAATCATAAAAGCAGACGCATGATGTGTCGTTGACTTATATGAGTATTATTTGTAAAATTGTATTTCATATTATTTGAGCTACTTTCCATTTTAGTCTGTTCCAAAATAAATGACACATTTTTAAATTTGGAAATAATTCAACTTTAAACTCTTCATTTTACCTCTTTTGCCCTTAGTGAGAAGCTTTTATAGCCATACAAATGGTATGGTCCCACAAACCTTTTACCCCTTAATCTTTTAAGACCACAAATTTTAAAAGTCTTCTTCTTTTTTCTTAAACTCTGTGCCGAGTCAAACTACCTCAAACAATATGAAACGGAGGGAGTAGTATCAAATAAAGTAGAATGTTATGAAAAGGCAAAAATGTTATATAAAAAATAGAAAGAATGAAATAATTGTTTCCATATATTCAGCTACAATGTTGTAATTGCATGAACGAACTCTATGATTATGAAGCTGCAAATTCTTTCTATCGGATTTTCCTTCTTTTTTTAAAAAAAAATTTGTGTAATCTTCCACATCTTGTCGATGTAAATGTCCAAGTGGATTGTACAATTTGCAAACTCTAATTATTGGTCAGCTTTAAAAGCCTATTGGTTGATGTAGTACGTTTCCACATTTAATTAATGTCACTCAATCCAATAGGACTATAAGTGTGACTTCAATAGTAGATATTTGCAAAAAGATGGAAAGACAGTCATTTTCATATGCACACTAAGCATTCTTGGCCAAATAATTAGGCACCAAAGATGGAAAAGTTCAACATAGAATGTGTGGTCCTTCTACTACGGTTATTATAATGTTTTGAATACTATTTAAATTCATGTTTTGTTTGTATCTTTTCATGTTTTATTTTTTGGTTTATCTTATTTAAGATAATGATTTGATCAATTAAAGTTTTAAAAGAAAACTAACTAATAAACTTGATATTTTGTGGGCTTATACAAGTACTTGATACTGTAGGATGGTAATATATGCGCGTATATAACATACATATATACAGACTATTAGATAGTTTCCCTCACCTTCAATTCAATTATCTTATTTTTTAGTTTCAACCAAATATTATTCAAAAATACTTGTCACATACATGGATATGACTAATAGCAAGACTTTTTAAATAAAAGTTAAGATTGCTCATAACTGTAATTAAATAAGAATTATAATAATAGTTTCATAAAAATATAAATACGAAGTCATTTTCACATGTTCCAAATTAGTCTGCAAGATTGAAAAGTTCAACAAAAATGTGCGGACTTCTCAAGTTATTATCTTACATAATGGTCTTCTCAAGTAACTCTTTGAACTTTTCAAAGTTGTGTCCTTTTTATTTCTTTATATTTTGTCGATTTTATCATGTCTCCTAGAAAAAACAGAAAAATCGAAATTGAAAGGAAATCAACTTTTAATATTAACTTTTGGCCTTATATATATTACCTGTGATTTTAACTTTTTGTTTACCCTAAAAAACGGATATCAATTAAATTTGTAAGTGGTTTTAAGGATAAGAGGATTTATTCAATACAAACAGCAAAATTGCGTTAGATTAAATAAATAAAAATATAGTAAATTATCAATCCACGTGAGGATGATTCTAGTCTCAATGAAATATCTGCCCTCGATCCGGATTCATGATGGTTGGCACTCATCCATAACAGAGAAATAATAGTATATTGCCTTGGTATGTGTGTTATAATGTGTCTAATGTATAATCAGACTCCCCTTTATATAGTATGGGAGTTTCATCCTAAGTACAATTCTATAAAAGGTAAAAAAACTCCTGCTTAACTAATCATCGGTTCTCTATCGATACGTGTCGAGATTTACGCCATGATATCTGACCAGTCGCGGATATCACGGCCTTCTGTTGCTCGTGTTCGGTTGTCTAGTAGTGTTCTCCGAAGCCTTTGAAGTTCGAATTGGACCTGGGGCCCGAACTCTGGATCGAGGGGTTTCTTTCCTCGATTCTGTCTCCTCGCCTTCTCGTTTCTTGCTTCGTTTACTTCATCAGAAACCAAGGCGTACCACGAGCTCGGTTTTACCCGTATACAGATAGTCCCATCATTTCTCGGAGAGTATGTTGACGAAAAATGACATGAGCTCCTCGGTTCCTTCTTTGCTACGCCGTGGCAGAAATGACAAAAGACTCGAAATGTCTTGTCAGTCATGTCATTATGACCTCAAACGTGTGTCAACCACCGATCGGCTACCTTTGTGTGCGAACGTTGTAAGGCCTCTATAAATATCCCTTTCCTTCGTTCATTTTTCACTTTATGTTCAAGCTTCTACCTTGAGTCTTCTATCCTTCTACATACTCAAGCATTTTTAACTCCATTTTTAAGAAATTTCAGTGAGCTTTAAACTTTTACCCATCTTCTACTCGAACCGCCACACTTGGACCTTCATCTTTCGTCATCTTTTTCCAAGCCTTTCCTAGATAAAAATGGGAAAAAGTTCCAAATCTGTTCCCCAAAAAGTTGCTTATTCCTCTCAACGGGCCGCTGAAATTGATAAGACCACTCCTGACGTGGTCGATGTGGAGAGGTCCGCTGCTAATATGGCTGCCGACGAGCCGGCCGCCGAACCTCCCTTTAAAATATTCATTCCCAGGGGTTTTTCGGTCACCAACGACTTTAAAGTTAAGAAGCCCTCTTCGGTACAGTGTTGGAGTGAGGAGGCATTGAGATATATATGCTTGATCACCGAAGATGTCCTCCCTGAGGTCCGAAAGGACTGTAACTTGGCAAATAAGGACATAGTGGTCCTCGACCCTATGAAGGCCATTACTACTCATGTCAAGAGATACCTAAGTTTTTACACTTATCTCTTCACACTGGGTCCGGTGGATCCGGTCATTATAGATTTTTGTAGGAGGTACGAAGTATGCCTCGGTCAAATACACTCGTCGCTCTAGAGGATCGCAATCCTCCTCCAATATTTTGTGAACAAGATCGACTCCTGTCGGCTCACCGTAAATCATCTATTCTGCATGTACAGTCCCTGAATCTTTCGAGGAAAACTGATAAGCTCATGCGCCGGACTAGCAAAGCCCCATTCTCAAGTATCGATGAGGACCAAGATCGAGTCTGACAGGGGCCTTTTGTTCGGGTGAGGACCTCGGACCTAATCCCTAAAAAGTATAGGCCATTTCCCGAAAGGCGGAATACATCACAAAAGTGCAACTTTCCTTTGAATGTTTATTTTATTTTCATCTCCATTTTCTTCATCGGTATTTGTGGTGGTGCAGCTGCTTCTCGAGTCTAAACGCTATCCCTCGGATCAAAGAGTGGATCGAGAGTATTGTCTCACTGATGCCTTACTCCGAGTGCTCATGGCGCAAACTCTCGAAGAGCCGTCGGGAGGCCCGTTACCATTGTAATATTTCTTTCTCGGAAAAGTTACATTAGGCCTCTTCTTTCATGTTCTTATTTCCTTCACAAGTGTGCCTAAGGCCGTCGAGCTTAAGCCTCCGATCGGGGACGAGGACCTTCCCATTGATTCCTCTACTTTGGGGCAGCTCGATGCTGTAGCAAGGAAGAAGAAAAAAAGCTCTGGGTTTCCCGAGCTCAGAGAAGAAAAAAAAAAGATTAGCCCGCAAGCCAAAGGAGAGTTCCAATTCTCGAGCTCTAGACTCGAACTCACTCTACCAGGTCAGGGATGAGCCCGAGGAGGACGACCTTTTTGTGGTCCACCAACCAGTCTTCCCTGATTACCGTGCGATAGCCGAGGAGGAGAAAATGGGGGCCGATCTTTCGTAGGTTCGGGAGGCTGATGTAGAAACAAGGGACGAGGCTTCTCATGATGCCGGGTCCACTCCGCCCGGCGTCATAGAAATTTTGGGGTTGCCTCATTCACCGAGTCCATGTTTGACGAGGCCCAAGCGACGAAGGAGCGATCTAACGAAAGGGCACATCGTAAGGACGGCCCCCTCCATTGCTTTTTTGAAGGTTTGGATTCAACCGCCTTGGATGACTTCTCCGTGTTGAGAAATTTGGAGGTTCCAAGGAAGGACCTATCTGCTGAGGTCGCCGAGTCGAGCTCGAGCCTGAAATTAGTCAACCGGTTCCCCGCTCCAAGCATTGATCTCGGCCGAAAGCGGTCAATAATCATCATCGTCCCGGAGGATGCCCGATTTCTTTTTGCCCACGTTGGGGTGGCTAGCTACCTCCGGTGCCTGGTAACCGAACAACACTAGGCAAAAATGAACGAGGTGGACACATTGTGCTTGTTCAATGAAGCACAACAGGCACTGAATCGGGTAATGTATCATTACATTCTTTCATCTTCAAATTTTAGTCTTTTATACATCTCAAAGATTTTTTTTCATATTTCTATAGGTCTCGGTACTTCATCACAAAAATTTTCTTCGGTACTGAACTGAGGTTAACCAGCTCGAGGCCAAGGTCAAGGAGCTTGCTGGGAAGAGGTATAAGCTTCTCAGCGAGCAACATAAAGAAGCTGTCAAGAGTTTCCGAGCTGAGTGGGATGCGGCTCAGAATGAGCATGCTGTCCTGGTGAAATAGGTAAAGATCTTTGAATCTAGTGATGACGAGTTAGACATGGTGATTAACGGTTAAACCTCGCAGGTTCACCGGAAGGTCGACAGAATCGACCAATTTTTAGCCGAGATAAACGAGGTCAAGGCCATGGCCGACGGGTGGAAAGAAAAATGGACCGATTGGCTTCGGAGAAGGAGACTGCCCTGGAGCAGCTAGCATCAGTGGAGGTCCAACTCTGAGTGGCGAAAGAAAAAGCTGAAGCACGGGATCGGCAAATTGAAGACCGCCAGTCTAGACTAGGCTCGGCCATTGCCGGAAAGGATGCTCTTAGCAAGGAATTTGAATCAGTGTGGTCCGTGTCAGAAACATCCAGGGTCGATGCTGAAGAGATGGTGGCCCAGTATATGGCCGATGCCAAGGCTACCCAGGACCACCTAAAAGTTACTGTAGAGTACGTGAAGTGGTGGTCCCGAAAAGAGGCTCTCGAGGAGTTCCATGCCCGGGGTTTCGGTCTATCGGGCGAGATCGAAGATGCTAAAAGGCTTGAAGTCGAGGCCAAAAAGTTGGTTGACCCCGAGGATAAGTAAAGGTTCTGAGCACTCCGTAGAATCCGAGAACAGAGAAAACCTCGACGGCCCTGGTGACGAGGCATACTCCGGTGGGAATCGGGCTTAGGTGCAGCAATGAACTGACCGATCATTTTGAGCTCTAGTGTGACTTTCAGTAGTTTGAGTCCATGATCAGCTTCACTTCAGGTATTATGACTTTTACGTATGGTCGGAACTGAATTTCGGAAAGTTCGGAGTTGATTTAGAAAGAGTATTCTCATTTCGTAAGCTTTAAGTTGAAACAATTGACTATGATTAATTTTTTGAGTAAAAGACCTCGGAATCAGGATTCGAACGTTCCAGCAAGTTCGTATAATGATTTCGGACTTGGGCGTATGTCCGGATCGGGTTTTGGAAGACCCGGGAATGTTTCGGCACCTATTGTGGAAGTTAGCATTTTTGGAAGAATTTCATGGGTTTGGGTTGAAGTGTATTTCAGTGTTATCAATGTCTGTTTGGGATTTTAAGCTTGGGAATAGCTCTGTATGGTGATTATGGTATTGGGAGCACGATCGGAACTGAATTCGGAAGTCCGTGGGTCATTTTGGAGTCATTTGGCTAAATATAGAAATTTGAAGGTTTTTGAGGAGTTTGACCGGAAGTGGAATTTTTGAAATCGAGGTCGGAATCCAATTCCGGAAGTTGGAGTAGGTCTGTAATGTCGAATGTGACGTGTGTGCAAAATTTGATGTCAATCGGACGTGATTTGATAGGTTTCGGCATCGAATGTAGAAATTGGAATTTCTTAGTTTCATTAGACTCGAATTGGGGTGTGATTTGTGTTTTAGCGTTGTTTGATGTGATTTGAGGCCTCGACTAAGTCCGTGATATGTTTTGAGACTTGATGGTATATTCGTATGGGGTCCCAAGGGGCGCGGGTGAGTTTTGTGGTGATTTCGGACCATTTCTTAGCCATTTTTAGCTGCTGGTTTTAAGCTACAGCAGTATGCTATGCGATCGCGGGAACTGGTTACGATAGCGATGAGCAAAGTAGGAGAAAATGGCTAGTGATTCGCGATCACGGGAAAGTTTCTGCTGCACTGACCCGACTTTGGAAGCTTGTATCTTGCAATCTATAAGGAATTTGGAGACGACCCAAAAATGGAAGTTGTAGAATTTTATGTCTAGTTTTCAGAAAATTAAACCATATGAAATTTGGAATTTTGTACAAAAAGTTACGACCATTAAACTAGAGATTTTCTGGAACAGCTAGACATTTGTTCTTCGCAATCGCGAAGCATTTTCTGCGATCGCGAAGGGCAAATTTTGGGCTAAGAAATGTTGTGCTTTGTGATTGCAGAGCATTTACCGCGATCGCGAAGAGTAAATACCTGGGCAGAAGCTATATTTTGAGGTTTCAGCCATTTTAAACATATTTGAAGTTATGGAGCTCGGATTGAAGCGATTTTTTAGGCGATTTTTACCATATGGATTGAGCTAAGTGTTCTATATCCGAAAGTAATTATACTTCATGATTCTATGGTTATATTCATCATTTATTTCGGATTTAAATGGAAGAAATCAAGATTTTTGCAAAACTTTTCAAGAACGAAAATTCAAGATTTGGAGGTCAAGTTGTTCTCGGAATTTGGTAATATTGGTATGGTTGAACTCGTATCGGAATGAGTTGTTAGATTTTGTGAGTGTTTCGAAATTCGGGCACGTGGACCCGAGAGCGATTTTGTCAACTTGTCAAACAGATTTAGGAATTTATCTAAATTGAATTGTTGTGAGTATTAGAGTATATATTTATGGATTTTCTCATTTATTGGCAAGCTTTGGAGCGTTGTGTATCGATTTGAGTTGTCAGAAGTGCTTAGAAGCCAGTTTTGGAACTTCGGAGCGAGGTGAGTCTCCTTTCTAACCGTGTGAGAGGTAATTGTCCCCATAGGTGAATTAATTTGATATGTACTTGTATGTGTGGGGGCTACGTATGCACGAAGTGACGAGAGTCCGTGCGTAGCTACTATTATGCTTAAGTCCAGGTAGTCTAGGACCCAAAAACATGATTTACTTGTAATAATTGTAACTTTATTGACAGTTTAAATTGCTTTAATTGCATCGAAGTGGTAAATAATTTTCTAAAAGTGTTAAACTTTGTTTTCTCGACTTGTAAAAGAGAAATTGATACTTCCTTGAATAATTGTCTCCCTGATAAAGTTTTGATTGGCTGTTTAAATGTGCATTTCTATATGTACCTGCGTCGCATGTATAATTCGCGAGCAGGGTGATTTTTTATTATGTTTGACTGCGTCGCATGCATGATTCACGAGTGGGGTAATAGATCCATCTATGGTTCGCGCCATTCGACCCTCTGGTAGTGCACAGTTTAAATATTGTTGGATTGCGCCGTATGTCCTTGGTATGATTTGTGCATGCTTGTATTGCTTGCCTTAATATTTATAAATGAGGATATTGCTTCCCCAGATTGAGAATAAATGTATAAATAATGAAAACTAATTTGGAAATTTCCCTATGAAGAAGAGAATTGTTTACTTGCTTCATGCTATTGAGTTACAACCATTTTTTATAAAAACCCTCAATTTAATATATTATTGGTATATTAATATTAGACCACTAGTAAGTGTCGAAGTCAACCTCTCGTCTCTACTTTTTTCGAGATTAGACGGGATACTTACTGAGTACACATTATTTTTGTACTCATGCTACACTTGTTGTGCATTTTGTTACACAGGCACATGTACCCCTAGCGGCCTAATGGGCGTAACAGCAGGGATGATACAGAGACTTAAGTGAGCTGCATCTCTCGAGGCGATCCGTAGCCGATATAGTCTATTTCAGCGTATAGTATTTACCTTCTGTCTAATTTGTATTCCGAATAGTTATTGCACTTCATTTGATTTCCTAGAAATAGCGCATGCACTTGTGACACCGGGTTCTGGGATGATTATGGTATTATTAAATACTAATTTTGTTAATGACATCATCTTATTTCAATATATTTTATTATTTATTGTTTAATGTATAAAAGGAGTGATTTCAACAAATTCTAAAATGGGAATTTAATTAACTACTTGGTGTTGGCTTGCCTGACAGTGGTGTTCGGTGCCATCACGACCCTTAGTGAATTTTGGATCATGACAATATGGTATCAGAGCACTAGGTTCACTTAGGTCTCACGAGTCATGAGCGAGTCTAGTAGAGTCTTGCAAATCAGTACGGAGACGTCTGTACTTATCTTCGAGAGGCTACAGTGCTGTTAGGAGCACTTCCCTTCTTGATTCCTCATCGTGCAGTTTGACTCCTTTGAGGCTTATGCCTTCATTTCCTTCCCATTCAATCTTATGCGACGTGAAATGATGGTTCTAAATCGAGAATCGAGGAATTGTAATGGTACTACAGATGTGGTGCGTGATGTTTTCTCCTGCGTATTTCACTGGGCAGCGAAGGATGAGAAAGGGCATATGGGAAGTGACTTGTGGTGATTAAACTCCTAGAAGGCCAAGTGTGGGAAACAGGAGTTAAGTAGTTACCTAAAGGAGTAAGTTTGACCAAAATGAGAGAGTGACAGAGTAGCATATGGGTTCAGTGGCATGATAATTTGTGACGACCCAAAGGGTCATCACCGTATTTCTCCATTTTTCCACGCTTACAAGGCCTTGAAAACCTCATTTTTAGTTGCCTCGATTTGCGTGCGCAGTCCGGGCGTGAAGCCGAAAAATTTTTATGTTAAAATATGTGAATTCTGTGAAAAATTTGAAGAATTATGATATTAATACTGATATTGTTGACTTTGGTCAACATTTTAGGTAAACGAACCTGGACCCGTGATGTGATGGTCCCGGGAGGTTCGTAGAAAAATATGGGACTCAGGCATGTGCCCGGAGTCAAAATTCGAGGTGCAGAACCTCGGTAAAAGAATTTTTCTGTTAAATTATTTTTTGAAATTATTAAGGAAAAATAGAAATGAAAATGAGCTAGAAAATATAGGTATCGGGCTCGTATTTTGGTTCTGATGCCCGGTACAGGTCTAAAATATGCGTTAAGTGCTCTCTGTGAAATTTGGTCGAAATCGGACGTCGTTTGACGTGTTTTAGACCTAAATAGCTAAAGTTGGAAGTTATGAACTTTGAAATGAAAATTTTGAGTTTTGGGGTTTGATTCTTTGATTTTGATGTTATTTTGGCAATTTGATCGCTCGAGCAAGTTCATAGGATGATATTGAGTTAGTGTGTCTATTTGGTTGGGAGCCCCGGGGGCTCGGGAGTGATTCGGAGGTGGTGCGGGGTAGTTTTACACTTAAAAGGGTAGCAGATTTTCTGCAATTTTCACTCAGGGATTTTCTTCATCGCGTTCGCATTAGCTTGTTTCCGTTCGCGTAGTTCTGTGTTTTTCCCCTTTCATGTTCGCGTCTTGGCCCTCGCGAACGCGTAAGCTAAATTCAGACCCCAGGAATTTCCTTCATCGCGTTCGCGGACTGCACACCGCGTTCGCGTAGACTCGTGTCCCTCTTCAACGCGTTCGCATACATATCCTTCATGAACGCGTAGACCAAGTCAAACCCCCCCCCAGTATCCTTCTATGCGTTCGCATAGAACCCTCGCGAACGCGTAGAGTCTCGGGCATGTCTCCTTCGCGAATGCGACACAATGTCGCGAACGCATAGCACGAATTTTGCCCAACTATTTTTAAAAGCCTAAACAGAACACTTACGGGATTTTCACCCCATTTCTCAAACTCTCTCTTCTCCAACAGCACCTAGGCGATTTTTAAAGCTTTTCTTCTCCATAATCTCTTGGGTAAGTATTCTTAACTCCTTTTCCTCTTAATTTCTTCCATTAAACTTTAAATTCCTAGCCCTAAAGCATGAATTCAAGGTAAAAAATGGGGGATTTGGGTAGAACTAGGGCTTTTGGGATTTTGGGCAATTCAACCTCAATTTGAGGTCGAATCTTAAAATAAATTACATAATTGTACTCATGGGGTTATGGGTGATTGGAATTTGGTCCAAGCCTCGAGTTTGGACCATGTGGGCCCGGTTTCAGATTTTACTATTTTTGGAAGAATAATGGGAATTTCATTCCTAGACTATGGGATTATGTTTTTGAGCTCTTATTGATACTATTGAATCGAATTGTATCTAGATATCATTGTTTCGGAGTTGGATTCTAAAGGAAAAGCGGTTTTAGAGCCTTGATTGCTATTTTCGGACCGAGGTAAGTGTTTGTTCTAACTTTGGCTTGAGGGAATAGGATTAGGATATTATTTGTTACTTGCTATGTAAAGTCGGTGTATAGGCATGGTGATGGTTATCTATGCACCTGAGTCTAGCATGGCCGTGAGTCTTAATTGTGATTGATTCGGATTTCGTGATGCACCTTCTTGATTAATTGATAAGCTTAATATAACGTGAATAGATGAGGAAGGTTTGTGATTGGTTTGTCATTTGGAGCATTGGCTCGGACTAGAAATTGATACTCGAGAAATAAGTAATTAAGAGAGGAAGTGTTGTGATTATTCCCTTGCCGGGATTAAAGTATTTA
>MU726825.1:212497-240092 GCA_026770625.1 Nicotiana glauca | reverse complement strand
TATTTTCCTTATCATTTGTTACTGTACGGTTTCATTTCTTACCCGATGATTTCTATATTTAAACTGTCGTACCCCACAGCATGCTCCCCTCCCTCTTAGTTGTTTAAATTCGTGTACTTCCTGTTATTGCACGTATATCTGTACAGGTTAATTGTGATAGGTCCTGTCTAGCCTCGTCACTACTTCGCCGGGGTTAGGCCAGGTACTTACCAGCACATGGGGTCGGTTGTGCTGATTCTACACTCTATGCTCTTTTGCGCAGATACAGGATTCGGACCGCAGTAGCAGCAGTGGTGCAGTTGTTAGCATTCAGATCTGCGAGACACTAAGGTAGCTTGCAGGCGTCCGCAGGCCCGGCATCTTCTCTATCCTTACTTTATTATGTTGTCCCATGTGTTCGGACAAACGGTTATATGTATTTCTTTCAAACCCTTGTTTCAGTATTCTATAGTAGTTCGTGAGTAGTGACACCAGATACTGGGTAGAAGTGAAACTTGGAGTTTCGTATTTCAGTTTTCAGTTCTTTAAACATTTTTTTTAAGTCTTCCGCTTTATTTTAATGTTTATGTTACTATATTGTTTAAACGAAATCGGTGATGTGTTTCTAAATGTTCGGCTTGCATAGCTCCGATAGTAGGCGCCATCACGACTCCCGATGGTGAGAAATCCGGGTCGTGACATAATTGCACACCTTGAGAAAAAGTTTAGAGTGATTTGGGAATTTTATTGGACGATGATTGAGTCCCCGGGCTTAATTTGAAATATTAGCTATTATATGGCGGGAGATTGGATGCAATAGAAAGGGGGTTGCTTGATACGAAGAAGGATGCAATATAACTTTGAATTAGAATATATTGTCACGCATTTTAGTTGATGCCCATAATAAGTGAGCGGACTAGTGCAGATTGGTAAATGAGTACAGGATTAGAATGGGTTATTGATGTCATAGTGATTTTACCTCATGCAGTGTTGGAAGATGTCAGAGTGTAATTTCCACAGGTGAGTTATCTCCTACGAGCAGGTCAGCGGTCCCATGGTTGGTGAAGCTCCTGCGAAGGGTTTTACTGACTATCTAGTAAGAGGTCGAATATGTGAATATTTCTAGAGATTCAAAGCGTTCATGAAACAATAAAGGAAGGATTCGAGGAATCTGGTGGTTTAATTGCGCAAGGTCATGTCAATAAGAGATAAAGAATCTTGGTGGGTTCAAGAGTTGTGTAATAGTGGCTTCAAGCTAAGTAAGAGAGTCCCACTGCCTACGATTGGGTTGCATGGTTATCTACTTGTAAGGTTTGGGTTTATCGGCGTATTGGTGAGTTATTACAGCTAACGAAAAAGAACACAAGTGGTAATTTGAGCAAAGGAATTGATAAATGTGTGCTATAGTTGGCCTTATTGACTCATGTTCAGGTTTTGGGAAGATTCAAGATTTGTGCTTCGTATAGAGGTGATTTACAAGGAAACTGATTCAGTCGAGTGCTTCATTGAGATGGGTGTTCATATGCCAACGGAGCCTTGGAGTTGATTATATTCGGGACCAAGCCAGAATGGGTGACTCTCAACAACGGTCCTAGTGAATTCAAAGGTTATAAATGCGGTGCATAAGGATTCAAGCCCGGAGTATGGTTAAGAATCGAGCTTTTGTAGAAGATTATGATAAGAGGCTCGGAATGTTCTATGATATTTTTTACTTGCATTGTAGCATTGGGAGGAAAATGAGAAAAAAACTTCGGATTCGTAGAGGAATTATCAGAATGGGTATATTAGTTGAAGATGTGAATGTGCGTGCAAGGAGGGTATGAAATGGTTTATGGGTTTGGAGACAATGTGGTCTTGTGGAATAGGGTCACTCAGGATGAGTGCGGATTTGGGTTCGTGATGTTTTGAATGGGGCTACTATTATTCCTATGTCAAGCGCAGAGTAAATTGGAAGAAGTAAAATTAGTCAGCAATGGTTGAATTGGTATAATGGTGGAAACGATTAGTTCATTCAGCGTACAGTAATGTGTGCGAGGTTTGAGGGTCGCCATAATTGATTCTATTTGGAGGCTTTCGAGTATTATGTCCTATTATGTGCAGATGGATCCCTGAAGAGTTATGGTGGTTTAGACCACTACTTGAGGTTGGTATTTTCTACGGTTATGAGAATTTAGTCATAGGTTTTAATGGTTCCCTTGAAATGAGTTAAGGCTTCTATACGATGAAATGTTTACCCTATTAGTGTTTTAGGAGTTATGATGAAATTCTTGTACTCTTACGCATTTTCATGATTAAGTGTCGTGAGTAGCGTGGGATTTGGAAGTTGAGAATCAAGGTTGCGGTTCGGTGTTGACAAGAAGGTCACGGGCTCGGATGAGCAGGAAAAGAATTTAGATGCTTAGAGTAAGCTGGTATTATCTTCAGCGTCACCTGAGATCAGTGTCATGAGTAAGAGGTTTTTTGTATTGACTTGTGGATCCTTGATTCGCTTTGCAGCATTTGTATGGTCGTTGATATGGATGTGCATACTTGTTACCTGGTGCAGAAGGCCATGGGAGCATATCCTACGGAAAGATTGTATAAGTGTGACGTTTAGTCACTTAATTGATTGAGGATTTAAACCAAGTATGGAGATTGTGGTACTATCTCTAATTGAGACTTTATGCCTGAAGGGCGCTCGATTCATTTGGTTATGGAATATGGAAGGTTGTTCCGGATTGGACGGTTGTTATTGTGTGTTATGGGAAAAAGGGGGTTATTATGGGCCCAGCAAAGATTATTGTCTTAGATCGGTACGATCAAAATTGGCTTGAGGTATGTGAATGGATTTAAATATGAATATGGGCTCTATATTAGGCCGAATGTGTTCATTTCAGCAGAGCACTCTTTATGGAAGAGTATTCGGACGTTGGATGTCATTTCATCGTCGGCTATTTCATGTAATATTATATCATGTCGTGTGAGTTTTGAAACGGCTTGATAATTCTCTTATGTGTTGAGGTTCCGCGTAGCGATTGTGTTATTGAGCAGGATGGCTCTTTAGATTTAGATCATATATCGCACCCCACTTGTGCTTGAGTGTTGTAGCATATGACGCTATCTGTCTCCCCTGGGATGTTATTATACACTTAGCGTGCTTGTGTCCAATATTCAGTATTTTGTAGTAACGAGCACTCTAGCTCAGATCTATCTCCTTATATAGATTTTATGTGTGGATCGGGTGGCATGCCGTCACATGTATGTTGATGGGATTGGGTTGCACGCCGCAACAGTGTGATGTTGAGTAAGTCCCCTACATTCTATTTTTTGTGTTTTGATTCCCTTTTTTTTCTGAAGGAAGTTTATAACACCTTCTCGGTTGTCTAATTAGTTTCGTAGGTTGAGTAGTCCCTTCCAGAGTTCGTTTTCCTTATGTATCACGTTCAAGTTGGTAGCCTATTGGCACATTGTGGCATCACATGAGACATTTGGTCATGTCTGGAGTGGCTTATTGCCTGAGCATCTCGTACTGGGTAAGACGAGATTATTGGATCTAGGATTAGTGCGATCGAATTATATGAAGTATATGAAAGAGAAAATACCATTATTTGGTTCAAAATGAGGTAATGGTTCTTGTAAGGAGTATAGACTCAATGATTTGTTGACTCTGCCGTTGGTTATGAATTTCTACACGTCTCTTCCATTGTGGCGGTATTGTAAGAGTTGGAACAAGGCTTATATGACATAGGGTGCATTGTGAGCATCAGATTCGGGGAATGTCGGTTATTATGATCAGAGAATGTTATAATGGTCTTGTGAATGAGGTAGTGCATGGTGAGAATTCAGGAAAGGCATGCAGTCATGTTCTGTTAACTCGCGTAGTGATTGGTACGGTGTTCATATATTGGAAGCAGTCCTGTCAGAGAATTTCGGATGTTGGAATTTGGCTCTAAGTTTATTTGCTTGAATAAAAGGGAATATCTTCATAATTGATCGAGCTAATGTGCTCAATTGGGTTGTAGTAGCAGGGGTAGGTGCACGATGTGTTAAACAGTAACTTCGAACAACTCCAGCGCAAATCTTAGCACGTTCGAGGAAGAACGTATGTCTAAGTGGGAGAGAATGTAACGACCCGACCAGTCATTTTGAGCTCTAGCGCAACGTTCAGCAGTTTGAGGTCATGAGAAGCTTCACTTCAGGTATTATGACTTGTACATATGGTCGGAAATGAACTTCGGGAAGTTCGGAGTTTATTTGAAAAGATTATTCTCATTTCGGAAGCTTTAAGTTAAAAGAATTGACTAGGATTGGATTTTTGAGTAAACAACCTCGAAGTTGGGATTCGAAGGTTCCAGCAGGTTCGTATGATAATTTCGGACTTAAGTGTATATCCGGATAGGGTTTTGGAAGACCGGGGAACGTTTCAGCACCAATTGTGGAAGTTAGAATTTTTGGAAGAATTTTATGGGTTTGTTTTGAAGTGCATTGCAGTGTTATCAATGTCCATTTGGGATTTCGAGTCTGGGAATAGCTCCGTATGGTGATTCTGGTGTTGGGAGCGTGATCGGAAGTGAATTCGGAGGTCCATGGATCATTTTGGAGTCATTTGGCTAAAGATAGAAATTTGAAGGTTTTTGAGGAGTTTGACCAGAAGTGGACTATTTGATATCGGGGTCGGAATCCAATTCTGGAAGTTGGAGTAGGTCCGTAATGTCGAATGTGACTTGTGTGCACAATTTGATGTGAATCGGACGTGATTTGATAGGTTTCTGCATCGAATGTAGAAATTGGAATTTCTTAGTTTCATTAGACTCGAATTGTGGTGTGATTCATGTTTTTAGCGTTGTTTGATGTGATTTGAGGCCTCGACTAAGTCCGTGATACGTTTTGAGACTTGTTGGAATGTTCGGACGGGGTCCCGAGGGGCTCGGGTGAGTTTTGGGGTAATTTTGGACCATTTCTAGGCCATTTTTAGCTGCTGGTTTTAAGCTACAGCAGTACGCTACGCGATCGCGGGGAATTGGTTGCGATAGCGATGAGTAAAGTGGGAGAAAATGGCCAATGATTCGTGATCAAGGAAGGCTTTTCGCGATCGCGTAGAGGAAAGTTTCTGCTGCACTGACCCGACTTTGGAAGCTTGTATCTTGCAATCTATAAGGAATTTGGAGATGATCTAAAAATGCAAGTTCTAGACCTTTGTGTCTAGTTTTCCAAAAATTAAACCATTTGCAACTTGGATTTTTGTACAAAACGTTATGTCCATTATACTAGAGACTGTCTGGAAAAGCTAGACATTTGTTCTTCGCGATCGCGAAGCATTTTCCGCGATCGCGAAAGGCAAATTTTGGGCTAAGAAATGTTGTGCTTCGTGATTGCAAAGCATTTGCCGCGATCGCAAAGAGCAAATACCTGGGCAGAAACTATATTTCGAGGTTTCAGCCATTTTTAACATATTTGGAGCTATGGAGCTCGAATTGATGCGATTTTTTAGGCAATTTTCACCATATGAATTAGGGTAAGTGTTATATATCTGAAAGTAATTATACTTCATGATTCTATGGTTATATTCATCATTTATTTTGGATTTAAATGGAAGAAATCATGATTTTTGCAAAACTTTTCAAGAACGAAAATTCAAGATTTGGAGGTCAAGTTGTTATTGGCAAAATTGGCATGGTTAAACTCATATCGGAATGGGTTGTCGGATTTTGTGAGGTTTTTGAAATTCGGGCACGTGGGCCCGAGAGCAATTTTGTCAAATTTTCGAACAGAGTTTGGAATTTATCTAAATTGAATTGTTGTGAGTATTAGAGTATTTATTTATAGATTTTCTCATTTATTGGCTAGTTTTGAAGCGTTGTGCATCGATTTGAGTCGTCAGAAGGGCTTAGAATCTAGTTTTGAAATTTCGGAGCGAGGTGAGTCTCCTTTATAACCTTGTAAGAGGGAATTGTACCTATATGTGAATTAATTGGATATGTGCTTCTATGTGTGGGGGCTACATACGCACGAAGTGACGAGAGTCCGTGTGTAGCTACTATTTTGCTTAAGTCCGGGTAGCCAAGGACCCAAAAATATGATTTACTTGTATTAATTGTAACCTTATACACAGTTTAAATTGCTTTAATTGCATCGAAGTGGTAAATGACTTTCTAAAAGAGTTAAACTTCGTTTTCTCGACTTGTAAAAGAGAAATTGATACTTCCTTGAATAATTGTCTCACTGATGAAGTTTTGATTGACTGTCTGAATGTGTGTTTCTATGTGTACCTGCATCGTATGTATGATTCACAAGCGGGGTGATTGTTTATTTATGTTTGACCGCGTCGCATGTATGATTCGCGAGCGGGATAATAGATGCATCTATGGTTTGCGCCATTCGACCCTCTGGCAGTGCACAGTTTAAATATTATTGGATCAGGCCGTATGTCCTTGGCGTGATTTGCGCATGCTTGTATTGCTTGCCTTGATATTTATAAATGAGGATATTCGTTCCCCGGATTGAGAATAAATGTATAAATGATGAAAATTAATTTGGAAATTTCCCTATGAATAAGAGAATTGTTTACTTGCTTCATGCTATTGGGTTACAACCATTTTTTATAAAAACCTTCAATGTACTATATTATTGGTATATTATTATTGGACCACTTTCGAAGTCAATCTCTCGTCTCTACTTCTTCGAGATTAGACGGGATACTTACTGAGTACACATTATTTTTGTACTCACGCTACACTTGTTGTGGATTTTATTGCACATGTACCCCTAGCGGCCAAATGGGTGTAGCAGCAGGGATGATACAGAGACTTAAGTGAGCTGCATCTCTCGAGGTGATCCGCAGCCAGCATAGTCTCTTTTAGCATATAGTATTTACCTTCTGTCCAATTTGTATTCCGGACAGTTACTGCACTTCATTTGATTTCCTAGAAATAGTTCATGCTCTTGTGACACCGGGTTCTGGGATGATTATGGGATTATTAAATATTAATTTTGTTAAAGACATCATCTTATTTTAATTAATTTCATTATTTATTGTCTAATGTATAAAAGGAATGATTTCAATAAATTCAAAAATGGGAATTTAATTAACTTCTTGTTGTTGGATTGCCTGATAGTGGTATCTGGCGCCATCAGGACCCTTTGTAGTTTTTGGATCGTGACAGGTGCCTTATAAATTTTTCCTTTGTTTTTGTATTTTTGTATATTTTGCTGAGGTCGTTTGGCCTTTGTAAAGGTCTTTATATACATACAAGGCTTTTCTTTTTGCCCCTTTGGCAATTTTCAAGTTTGTTTCTTTTGGCTTTTTATTTACGATCAAAAGATTTCAAATGCCTTAGCACGTAATAATAAGGTCTTGTTTGAAGGTTTGAACAAGGCTTGTTCTTGATGTAATTTTGCTTAAAAATCATCGGGGCCTGGTATGACCGGAAGCTTTCCCCAAAGTGCTTACTTAGAAGTTTTTAGATTATAATTTTGCCGAGGGTAGCCTTTGAACCGATTTGGAATTTTTGAAGGCCTTATGTTTTGGCTATGGGTTTCGGACGTCTCCGAGCCATTTCTAGGATGGCTGTAGCCTTTTAAGTTAGGGTATTGCCCAATATGCTTATTACCTTAGGTTTTGATGCTCGAGCAGCCGGGCTTTCCCAGGACGACAGTCCCGAGTGGGGGTGGTTGTAGCCTTTAAAGTTCAGTACTGCCTAATAGGTTTTTGTGCCCCCAGGTTTCGACAGCCCGAGCCGGCCGAGTTTTTCTTGGATGACAGTCCCCGAGCAAGGGTCATCTCTTGGATCCGGATAGAGGTGACCCTTGGGCTCGATGTCCTTAAGGAACAAAACGTAATAGTTTTGATGAGACAGATATGTATCTGCAAGGTAGATTCTTACTTTCATTTCTATGTGCAACATACAAGATTGCAAATTTGTACAAGCTTGGTGTTATGGCTTAAGTGATCTATGTGGGCACAGTTCATTTGATCATTTGGCCCTTACAATAAATCCTATCCACCGAGCCCAGAACGTTCGAACACAACTTTTCCTTACTTGCTAAAATCATTATCTGAGGTGATGGCCCCCAGTATTCGAGACCAAATTGTAGAGAGGGCTCGGATAGTGTTGATGCAACCCCCTACTCTAGTTCATAGCTGGTTTTTAATTCTATGTTAGTACGATTCATTGTTGCCTCGTTAAAAACCTTGCCGGAAAACCCATTCGGGACAAAGCCGTTTCAAGGGAAAAGAGTGCAATACGTGCTTTCAGGCCTAAAATTTGCATCATTCCTTGGTCATTACCTGTAAGTGTTAGTCAAATTCATAATATATATATATATATATATATATATATATATATATATATATATATATATATATAAAGAAAAGAAACATATGGGGGCGTACCTTAGCAGTAGTATCATTTTAAGTGGGTTACGTTCCAGTTGTTCGGTAGTCGCTAACCGTTTATCGCTTCGAGTTTGTATGATCCTTTTCCAGTGATTCGATAATTCAATATGGACCTTCCTAATTCGGTCCCAGCTTCCCTTCATTCGGGTTCCAGGTTTTCAGTGTCACCTTTCTTAACACCAAGTCCCTGACATTGAAGTGTTGGAGGTTGGATCTCTGATTGTAATACCTTTTGATCCGTTATTTTTGGGCGGCCTCACGTCTCTCGTCCAACAGTTCTAGGCTCGTACTTATGGGCTCGTCATTTTACTCTTCGGTCGCATATCAGAACCTGAGACTCGGTTCTTCTACTTCGACCGGTATTAGTGCTTCGACACCGTAGACCAACAAGAACGGGGGTGGCTCCAGTAGTAGATTTTGAGGTTGTAAGATATGCCCATAACACTTCGGGCAAAATTTCCTTCCATTTTCCTTAGGCGTCGGTCAACCTCTTCTTAAGGTGTAGGAGTATGGTTTTGTTCGTAGACTCCGCCTGCCATTCCCACTAGGGTGATAGGGTGTTGATAGTATCATTTTGATCTTATGGTCCTTACTACCGATGAACTGCTTCTCATTGTCGCGCACGATCTCGGTTGGCATTTCGAACCGGCATATTATATGGTCCCAAATTAAATCAATAACTTCTTTCTCCCTGACTTTCTCAAATGCTTGGGCTTCCACCCACTTAGAAAAATAGTCAGTCATAAATAATATAAATTGAGCCTTACGGGTGCCCTTGGCAGGGGACTGACAATGTCCATTCCCTATTTCATAAATGGTTAGGGTGACAAGACCAAATGTAATAGCTCTCCGGGCTAAAGAATCATCGATGCGTGCCTCTGACATCCATTGCGTATTCGTACAAACTCCCTTGCATTTTTTGCCATGTCGATCCAGTAGTATTCGGCTCTGATTACCTTACGAACCAACAATTCGGCACCTGAATGGTTCCAACAGGTGCCTTTGTAAACTTCCCTCAAAACATATTCGGTATCTCCCAGTCCCAGACATATGGCAAGTAGGCCATCGAACATTCTCCTGAATAGGGTGTTGTCTTCGGACAGGCTGAACCTGGCCGTCTTTGTGCGCAAAGCTCTCGATTCTCTAGGATCCGAGGGTAGCTTCTCGGTCTTTAGGTAATCTATATACTTGTTTCTCTAATCCTAAGATAATCTTGTTGAGTTTACCTCGGCGTGGCCTTCTTCCACTACCGATTTCATGATTTGTACGACTGTTCTTGAGTTGAATTCATCGTCATCAACCGATGATCCCAAGTTAGCAAGAGCATCGGCTTCATTATTTTGATCCCAAGGTATATGTTTCAAAGTCCACTCTTTGAACCGATGTAGCGTTACCTGTATTTTATCTAGGTACCTTCACATTCGTTCCTCTTTAACTTCGAATGTCCCATTGACTTGGTTTACCACAAGGAGGGAATCTCCCTTAGGTTCGATCACCTTGACTGCCAGGGTTTTAGCCAATTTGAGACCTGCAATCATGGCCTCATACTTAATTAATTTTTTTGTTTTAATAGATTTTCTAACTACATTACCTGTCGGTTGCTTAACACGATGCCAAGTTTAGACCCCTTTGCATTCGAGGAACCATTGGTAAAGAGGGTCCAGATTCTCGAGGAAGTCCTCGAGTTCAACAACAATTCCCTTTTGACCTCTGGTATTAGGGTTGGCGTGAAGTCGACCACGAAGTCTGCCAAAATTTGAGGTTTGATGGAGGTTGGGGTCGATATTCGATATCGTACCCGCTGATTTCTACGGCCCATTTGGCCAATCATCCCGAGAGCTCGGGTTATGCGTTATGTTTCTCAACGGGTAAGTAGTTACAACACATATGGGATGCCATTGAAAATATGATTTTAACTTCCTCGAGGTGCTTAGAAAAGCGAGCGCCAATTTTTCTAGGTGTGGATACCTAGTTTCGGCCTTGCCTAAAGTTCTGCTAACATAATAGATAGGAAATTCCATTCCTTCCTCTTCCTGGACCAAGACTCCACTTACCGCTATCTCGGATACTGCTAAGTACAGGTATAAATGTCTGTCTGTCTTCGGGGTATGAAGCAAAGGTGGGCTCTAGAGGTACCGTTTGAGCTTTTCCAAGGTTGTTGGCACTCCGGGGTCCATGAGAAGTTATTCTTCTTCTTCAATAACAGGAAGAACTGATGACTCTTGTCATAGGACCTCGAGATGAATCGGCCCAAGACGGCTATACGCCCGGTTAACCTTTGAACAGCCTTGACATTGTCCACCACGATGATATCCTCTATGGACTTGATCTTACTGGGATTAATCTCGATCCCCTGTTTGGACACCATGAATCAGAGGAATTTCCCAAACCCAACTCCGAATGCGCATTTCTCCGGGTTCAGCTTCATATTATATTGTTTTAATACGTTGAAGGTCTCCTGCAAATGTTTCAAATGGTCCTATGCTCGCAGGGACGTAATTAACCTATCGTCAATGTAAACCTCCATTGATTTTCCTATTTGCTCCTCGAAAATTCGATTTAATAGTCGTTGGTAAGTGGCACCAGTATTTTTTAGTCCCAAAGGCATTATGTTATAACAGCAGGTGCCGTATTTAGTGATGAAGGATGTTTTTCCTGGTCGCCCAGGCCTATCCAAATTTGGTTGTACCCGGAATAGGCATCGAGAAAGCGGAGGATCTCGTGGTCGGCCGTCGCATCGATCATGCGATCGATGTTGGGCAAAGGAAAAGAGTCCTTGGGGCATGCCTTTTTCAAGACTTTGTAGTCTACACACATTCTTAATTTATTTCCCTTTTTAGGGACTACTACTACATTTGCTAACCAATCCGGGTGTTTAACTTCCCCAATGGATCCTATTTTAAGGAGTTTAGATACCTCGTCTTTAATGAATGCATTCTTGACTTCGGACAAAGGCCTCATTTTCTGTTTGACCGGGTGGAACTCCGGATCCAGGCTCAACTTGTGAGTAGTTACTTCCGGTGGGATCCCCGCCATGTCAAGTTGGGACCAAGAGAAACAATCTACATTAGCTATAAGGAATTTAATGAGTTTTTTCCTGAGCTCGGGACTTAACCTCGTGCCCAGGTATACCTTATGATCGGGTGAGTGCTCAATCAATATGACTTGCTCTAGTTCCTCGACCGTTGATTTGGTGGAATCCAAATTGTCGGGGACTATGAAAGACGTGGGAACACCGTAGTCGTCATCCTCGCCTATCCCCTACTTTTCTGGCTCGGCCGGGACCGGCATTGGTGATTGCTATTTTATTTTTCCTTGATGATCGAACTTGGATTCATTGGTGTTGAGAGTACAGATATCGGGACCACCTCATCGACCGCGAACATCTCCTTTGTGGTCAATTGTTCTCCGTAAATAGTTTTAACCCTTCCTATGTTGGGAATTTTAACACCTGGTGTAGTATCGAGGACGCTGGCCTTATGTTGTGAATCCATGGCCTCCCGAGCAGAGCATTGTATCTCATGTCTCCTTCGATCACATAGAACTTTGTTTCCTGAATGGTTCCGATGGTGTTCACAGGTAGGGTTGTCTCCCCTTTAGTGGTCTCACATGCCATGTTGAATTCGTTTAGAACTCGGGTTACAGGCACGATTTGGTCTAGTAGACCCGGCTGATCTACAACCCTCGATCTGATGATATGGTTGAGCTACCTGGATCAATTAATACACGCTTAACTCGAGATTTATTTATAAGTACAGATATTAGAAGTGCATCATTGTGTGGTTGCATGATGCCTTCCGCGTCCTCATCATTGAAGGATACAGTTCCCTGTAGCACGTAATCTCGAGTCTATTTCTCCCTTATGATGGAGCCTTTTGGTGCGCTTTAAAATCGGTCCCTGGGGGACTTCGACTCCACCGATGATCATGTTAATGACGTGTTGAGCTTCCTCCTGCGCTATCTACTTATTGGAGTCCATGTTCTTGAAATAATTTTTGGCTTGATCGCTCAGGAACTCTCAGAGGTGTCCGTTGTTGAATAATCGGGAAACTTCCTCTCTCAGTAGTCGGCAGTCTTCAGTTCTGTGGCCGTGAGTGCCATGATACTTTTACATTAGGTTGGGGTCCCTTTGGGCAGGATCGGACTGTAAAGGTCGAGTCCGCTTGGTGTCTTTGATGTGTCTGATGGAAGATACGATGGCAGCAACATTGACGTTGAAGTTGTACTCCAATAACCTCAGTGCTTCTTTAGGCCCGATGGGCCTATCAAAATTGTTCTTGATCATGAGCCCCTGATTATTATGACCTCGGTCACTCCTTCTCTCATTACTTACAAGGTTATGTCCGAACCCATTATTTCTTTGGTCTCTATTGTATGGTTGATACCGGTATCTATTTGATCTTGGTTCATGATCAATGTCTCTTTTCGATCGGTCTCTAGCTCTAATGGGGCAAATGAACCCGAAAGGGGCCCCAAGCTGATCATCTTCGACCCTAATTTTTGATTGGTATCGGTTATGGATGTCGGGCCAAGCTACTGCCAGATACTCTATTAGATTTTGCTTCAACAGCTATGAAGCCAACGAGCTTCGAGTATTGAGTCCTTGGGTGAAGGCGTGAACGGCCCAATCGTCTTCCACCGGTGGCAGGTCCATCCGTTCCATTGAAACTTGACAAGAACTCCATGAGCATCTTGTTATCTCTTTGCTTTACCTTAAAAGGTCTGATTTTCTGGTAGGGGTATTCATCGGTCGGTACGGTACGGTATTTAGATATTTCGGTTCGGTATTTTTGGTATTCAGTTTCTTAAAATCCTATACCAATACTGTACCTAATTAAATTCAGTATGGTTTGGTTTTTTTCCTTTCGGTTTCAGTTTATTCGGTTCGGTAACTTTGGTTTATTCGGTTTGAATACTAACTAGTGCATAGAGCCATAGACTCTAATATTCTTAATTACAGTACTCAAAAATACAAAACTGAAAATGTTTGTTGACAACATTTTTGTCCAAAACTAGCAAATATCGACCCAAATCGAGAAAATCGTACATAAAAAAATATTTGATCATTAGAAATGTCTTGCTACTTGTTTAGAGTTACTTGATGAACTTAGAGAATAAAGAAAAGTAAAATTTTAGATTTTTTTATATTTATGTTATAATTGATAATATATGTTTTGTGTAATATAATATATATTTCGGTACAGTATCGATATTTCGGTATATTATTATAAAATACCAAATATCATACCTAATACCACTTTTTTTAAAAACTTAAACCAAATACCAAAATACCGTATACCAAATGCCAAAATTTTTGGTTTTGGTACGGTGATTCAGTATTTACCAAATTATGCACAACCCTACTTTCTGGTCTCGATCTTGATGGCTCTGGCGTGCGCTTTTAAAAAGGCATTTTCAAGCATAGCAAATGAGTCAATAGAATTGGGGGTAAGTTGTGATACCATATCATAGCTCCTTTTGACAAGGTCTCTCCGAACTTTTTCAGCAGGACAGATTCGATCATCTTCCAAGTCATTCCCCTTGATGGCGCATGTGTAGGAGGTCACATGTTCATTTGGGTCAGTTGTTCAGTTGCACTTAGGAATTTTGGGCATGCGGAACTTCTTTGGGATCGACTTCGGAGCTGCGCTCGAAGGGAAAGGTTTCTGAACAAACTTCTTGGAATCTAGGGCTTTCAATATCGGTGGTGCTCCTGGGATTTGGTTGACCCTAGAGTTGTAGGTCTCCACCCTTTTGTCATTAGCTTTGATTTTTTTCTCCCGTTTCTGCACATTTTGTCAATTCCTCGAGCATCTTTATTATCTCAGGGTTGGTCCGGGACTCAGCTTCACTTGGCCTATTTGTGGCTGGTTCATTTCTGCGAGTGTTTTTCCGGATGGTTCGGACTCAACTCTACTGGGAGCGTGACTTTGGTTCTGCAATTGGGCTATAGCTGCTTGTTGAGATTATAGCATTTCGAAGATCACCCGCAAGTTGATCCCATCGCCTTCACCGTCGTGCGTATCCCTGGCTACCGACCTGGCTCCCCCACGAATGTTGTTTTTCGGGTCGCTGGGCAAGTTAGCGTCGATGCCCATGTGGGAGTTGGCATCGATTGGATCTATGGCCGGGACCCCGTTGGGGTCAGCAGGGTGAACCTCGTTGCTGGGCACTATATTGTTGTTCTTGCCGTGGTGGTCAGATTCAGCATCGACGTTTTGGTGACCAGACTGAGGTTTGACATCTTTAAGTTTTCCTAAAATTAAGATCTCAAAGAGCAAGAGTAAAGCAGAGTGTATTGTGAAAAAATGTATCAAATAGCCACTATTATCCTTAGCCTCACGGTAGGCGCCAAACTGTTTACCCTAAAAACGGATAATAATCAAATTTGTAAGTGGTTTTAAGGATATATGAATTTATTCAATACAAATGGCAAATTGCATTATATTAAACAAATGAATATATATTAACTTATCAAACCACTTGAGGAGGATGATTCCAGTCTTAATGAAATATCTGCCCTCGATTCGGATTCATGATGGTCAGCACTGATGAACAAGCATAAGAGCTTTCAATAACAGAGAGATAATAGTATATTGCATTGGTATGTGTGTTATAATGTGTCTATCAGTACGTGCCGAGATTTATGCCGTGATATCCGACCGGTCGCGAATATCCGACCTTCTATTGGTCGTGTTCGATTGTCTGGTAGTGTTCTCCGAAGCCTTTGAAGTTCGAACTGGACCTGGGGTTCATGGCTTCAATATTCCCGAAGGCAGTCATTTCACCCGGACTCCGGATCGAGGAGTTTCTTGCCTCGATTCCGGCTCCTTGCTTTCTTGTTTCTTGCTCCGTTTACTTTATCGGAAATCGAGGCGTACCATGAGCTCGGTTTTACCCGTATACACTTTTACCATCTTAATGAATCAAGTGATTGGACAAAAAAATTTAAATTTCTGTTTTAAAGATGCGGTATTAAGTTTAAGTATATCAATTTGAAGTAATAAAATATACAAGTCAAAATTTTGATATATCGTTTATAGGAATAACTTGGTACACCACGGAGAGTTCAAAAACATATTTGATATATCCATCAAAATGATCATTTATTTGGTAAATCATTTCTATGCAATCTCTATTTAGAAACATGCAATTTTCATGTCAAATTATTAAACTATAGAGTAGGGCAGTAGGCTATCACATGAGTATGATTTATAAAAGCTCAGGTATGAATTTTTTTACTATTGACTCAATTCTCCAACAATCGAAAGAGACAAAGTTCATAAATAATGATCACTAATTTATAAACTCGTCCAACAATATTAATAATCAAATTCGTCCAAAATTCATATACATATCATGTATAATCCATAATATATTGAAAACTTACATAATTCCATTGCATTATCCATCCAATTTTGTCAATCACGAGACCAATTTGGAATTAACTATGATAATAACTCATTATAAATTCTAACTTATACCACAAGTATTAATCTTAGAAGTTACATTTTCAAGTCACAAATTCGAGATTCTAAGTGTTCAAGCCGTCGTAATAGTAATAATAATAATAATAATAATAATAATAATAATTCTTTTAAAAAAAGTAACTTGTTTTCAAATTTTCATAATTGATCGTTATGAAAATTTATTTAAGTCTAAAGATCTTAGTTTACATTATTAATTAATTCATAGTAGTCATCCATCATTGCAAGCAATAGTTATCACCTCAAGGATGACCACCTTAATTAATTAATTAATTTTTGAAATACAAGAATCTCTAACAAAGCTTCAAGCAATTGTTATACACAAATTGCATGAGGAACAAATAAATATATCATGTAGGCCCTTTCTGTTTGCGCAAGAAAAAGTATAAACTACTATAATCTTAAGTAATTACAAAATAAATTTTAAGTTAATTTGAACTCACTAAGTTTGCCTGTGGCTTCAACTACAGCAAATATATTTTGAATTTGTATTGAATTGATCATTTTGGCGTTTTATTTTTGAAGCTGTCCACCCTCCATTAAATAATACAATTTGTGGAGATAATCCAACTTTTTCTTTTTGAACATGATGGACGTATCGTCTAAACTCATCCAAGAAAAATTATGTCGAAATATCATTTATCACGGTGGAAATAGAGGAGAAAAGCAAATAAATATTGGAAAAATTCTCATTCAATCTACTAGCATACATATATTCAAAAAATAGAGAACAATATTAGTATTTCATGATTAAATTCATTTTACATTATATTTATGAACATTTTTCTTAAATATTACTGTAACTTTCTTCTTTCCATAAATGAAACGTTGAATAATAGTTAGAAAGTGTATTTTCAAGTGAAATTTTCGTTTCACCACAAATATTTTTTAATGTTAGACTTTTTTTCCAAGTGGATACCCAAACACAATTTTTATCTCAACTTTAAATATTTTTTTCAACTTCAAGTCAAGTATTGTCTAAATACTTCCGTATTTAACCACAAATAAAAATAAAAATAAAAAATAAAAACAGATCAAGGTCTCCAATCAATCCAAAATTAAGCAACTTGATCATCAACTAGTATTAGTTTATTTGGCCGAGCTTATGAAAAACTTGATTTAAGGAGAAGAGATTATTTATAGAAATCCAACAAGTCCAGTATCAAACATATCTGGAAGGAGCAAACTACACAAATATGAAAAACATTTGCAATTACGGAAATGATTTTTCTTATAACAGATTTAAGCCAGGTCGCGTATATTAAAGGATTTTAAAAAAAACATTTTTTTTAATCTACCGAGCAAAATAAGCCGAAGAGAAGAGCAATATTTTAAAAGGCGCGGGGAAGGGGGTTGTGAGCAGCGGTGTTTAACCTATTACAAGATGAAGCGTAAGCCCCTTGGATCGTTAAATTTTATAATTTTTAAATTAATTAAATAACATAATAAAATTTAAAAAAAAACCATAGTCAATTCATTAAAAGTTTAAGAAAATTACAAATGATTAAAAAACTCATTGAGAATAAAATATCTAGCATTTTTACCAGCATAAACAATTAATAATGTTAAAGTTACTACGTAATAAAAATCAACTATAATGTCTTAATTTTCATATTAATTAAAAAAATTCTTAAAAAATATTATTAAACTATATGTTTTACCTCCCTAAAAGTTATAATACATAAGCTTCGCCAGTTCTGTAATTTAATTACTCCTTCATGAATAACTACAAATTTACTTTCTAATAACAAAATAATAAAAATTTGATAATTGTGAGAGGCTTAGAACTAAGGCGAAGGCCAATTACAAGTAAAGATATAAGTTTGACTATCTATTTTAGAAGAACATTCAAAATATATTTACCTCTCACGATATTCTCAATTAGTAAATATACAATATTATAACTTATTATTTGAGTTACTCTCAATCTTATAATGAACTTTAATTTATTATTTGTTAAAGAAGTTTGAGGGTTTACAATGCTAATTAGAAAATTTAACACATGATCTAATTAAGATTTGTTAGATGAGCCCCCAAGCATAGGGCGCTAGGCATGTTTAAGACGTACACCGGGTGCCTGAGGCGTAAACCTCACAAAAACTCCATGTGTGAGCCTCGTGGCATTTTGACAGTGTCCTGCCCAAGGATAAGCAAATCCCGAAAAAACATTTAAAAACACTTAGGGGTCGTTTGGTAGGATGCATTAGATAAAATAATGCATGCATTAGCTTTGAGTATTAATAATACCTTGTTTGTTACACTTTTTGAACATATGCATCAGTTATGCAAGCATCAGCTATACACCCTATTTGGTATTATTCTATGCATAACTAATGCATAAGAAACCATAGTATAAACAATGCAATGCATTTTAATGCATGCATTAGCTTAGTTAAAGACAAAATTGTCCTTCAAAATTTATGCTTGATTAAAATATACTATTATATTAATGCAAGTTTGAAATAATCCAAGAAAGTGAGAAATAAATTTATATCTCTAGTAAATAAATAAATACTTAGCATATTTTTTTTTTATAAATAAATACTCAGTTCTATACTACAATATAGGTAGACAAATCAAATATTTTTTTTTAAAAACCTTTTTCATATGAAAACATTCCTCAATATAGGTTTCTTTTAAAATAATAAAGTGATGGACTGGTTATGAGGGCATTTTGCAAACAAACAATTCTTTTAGAAATTATGCAATGTGTTAATATATCAAACCAAATAATGGATAAGAAATATGTCAGCATAACTAACACCAACATTATTAAGAGCCCGTTTGGACATAAGAAATTTTTTACTTTTTTCAAAATCAGCGTTTGTTCATAAAATTTTCAATTTTCACTTGAAGATGCATTTCGGAAATTTTCGAAAATTTGTAAACCTCCAAAAAGTTGTTTTTGAAAACTTTCACCCAAATCACTCATAAAACTTCAAAAACAGCCTAAAATTTTCATGTCCAAACACAACTCTAAATTTCAAATATCATTTTGACTTAGAAAAAAAGTTTCACCATATTTTGGAATTTTACAATTTTTATTTCGGAATACCCACTAATACACCATATTTGGCATTATTTTGGGAGAAATTCAAAAATAGCCAGATTTACAAATGGTCGTTCAAAAATAGCCCAATTTCAAAAGTAATCGAAATTTAGCCACTTTTCTTGTAAAAATAAATTTGAGTGAAAACACTGTTCAAAACCCGAAAAATACACCAGTATATTATGCTGGAGTTCCAGCATAAGTATACTTGAACTACAACATATTATACTGGAGTTCGAGGATAAGCATGCTGAAACTCCAGCATAATATGATGGAGTTCTAGCATAAGTACATTAGAACTCCAGCATAATATACTGGAGTTCCAGCAAAGTATACCGATCCAGTATAATATGTTGGAAGTTCATACACAAGTGCTTGAATCTCCAGTATATTATGCTGGAACGTTCCGTATGTTGGAGTTCCAACATATTATGCTGGAAATTCATACACAGGTGCATTGAACTCCAGTATATTATGTTGGACTGATCTCTGTTACAGCAAAATATTAATTATTTTTATTGACTTGATAAATATTGGTTATTTTTGAATGACCAGTCCGAAAACTGGCTAGACGGTGCTATTTTTACCATTATTTTTGGTTCACCCGACGAAACGACCCTTAAAAGAGTACGATATTTCTTGATAGCTATAAATAAAGCTAACTGAGAACTCTGACAAAAGTAAATAAATAGAGTAATACTAACACCCACCCCCACATATTGGAACACCTTTCAGGTACAAAGCAACGTCAAACAAAGGCAAGTAGAACTTCTTTTTCTCCTCTTTATATTACTAAATAAATAAAAGCAGCAGCCCCAATGTCCTAACCTCTATATTTTCTGTCTTCTCCACTTGCTCTCTTCTTACTCCAACACCCCCCCCCCCCCCTTTTTTTTTCCAGCTTACTCAACCCCTTCAGGGAAAAAAAACATCTTCTTGTTTTGTTGCAGAACATACGAAGATGAGAATGTGATCTTCCATAAAACAGGCTTTGGAAAGAGTGAGAGAAAGACTGCTCTATTGATCAACCCCCACCTCCCATATTTTTCTACCAAGCTGAATTTTCTCTTATTTATGTCTTCTTTAAATTCTTGAGAATATATTCTTGTGGGGTTTTTTCCATTTTTTGTGTTGTGATTGAGAAGAGGGAGGAAAAAGCTATAAGTATGTTTGGGAGGGAGTGTTGGTGTTGGGACAATTACAATGTCTCTGATGATTATTATCCAGTTGAACCTCACAAATTTTCTTTGCCTTCACCCCTTCCTAAATGGCCTCAAGGTATATCTGCTTCAAATGATTTTTGTATTTTTCTCAATTTTGTCATCTTATTTTTCTCTTTCATGAGAAGCTGTATGTTTGTCACTATTCTCTCCGTTGACCTTTCTCTCTCTCCTCTCTCTTTCACACACAGAAATAGTAACTCTTTGCATTGTATGTTAAAACATTTCAAGAAATGGTGGATTTGATGATTGATCATTTAGTTGAAAAAGAAAAAAGATGGTTCCTTTACCTTAAATTTTACCCAATTCTTGTAGAGGTCTTTATGTTCTTTCATTATTGATCATGTCACTAATAGGAATTTTTATTCTCATTTATGATCAAATGGTTCAAGAAAATGAATCTATCACTTTTAACTAACAAAATTTCTGCTCAGTGAAGCTGTAATTTTCTATTTTTTCCTCTTAATTCTGAGCTTGACTAATTGGGAAGAAGGTTCACTTTGGACAAAGGGTAGTCTTCGTTCATTTCCTGCTAATTCTCTGTTTAAGACTTGGTCAAACCATGGGGAGAATATGGTGTTTTATTCATACTTGATAATATTGACTGCTTGAAAGTTCAAATCTGCATGCTGAAGAATTAGTTTTTTTTTCCTCCAAAATTTGGATTAAATTCTTAGTTCTGCTCCATTTCTACTTGAGGACCTTGTTTTAGGAAACATTAATTATGTTTCCCTATGTTGTTTTCTAACAATTTGTTCCTTTCGAATGATGTTAGACAAAAATAGTTTCTGATTCATATCCAAAAAATTAGAGCTATTGCAGATAAGAAGCACAAGTATTAATGAACTTTTATAGTTGTGAATCAACATTATTTGATTCAAGATTCTTGTTTGATCTTTGGTTCTTCTTTACTTCAGCCGGCTCAGGGGATAGGGGTTGAATTCTTGTTCTTGTTTGCTTTTTAATAGCAGCTGTTTCTTCATTTGTTTTGAAGAAAATCCACTACAATATGCATATTATAAATATTATGGAAAAATTAAACTCTTAGAACGATAGAGCGAAGGGGAGCTGCAACAAATGCTCAGTTTGCTAACGGACAGGTGCTGTTTTTGTAGGCAAAGGTTTTGCTACAGGAAGAATATGCTTAGGTGAAATTGAAGTTGTTCAAATCACCAAGTTCAAGAAAATTTGGGGTTGCAGCCCATCATTTGGGAAATCAAATTGCTTCTCCTTTTATAAGCCGGATGAAATTCCACAAGGATTTTCAAGCCTCGGTCACTACTGTCAGCCAGATGGTGAGCACTTAACTGGCTATGTTCTTGCTGCCAAAGAGTTATCTGTGAATCATAACCCACAAGACAATGTCCAAGATTCATCTTCAAAGCTTCCTGCTCTTCAAAAACCTCTGAGCTACACTTTGATTTGGAGTTCAGACTCCCAATACAATGGAAGCGGTTTTATTTGGATGCCAAATGCACCAATTGGTTATAAATCTATGGGATTTGTGGCTTCTGTTGAGCCTAATGAACCTGATCCTGATGAAGTTAGATGTGTCCGTGCTGACCTAACGGCAAAATGTGAGGCGTGCGAGATGATGTTTACTTCAGATTCCATTTTCTCAAGGAACCAATTTCAAGTTTGGAAAACAAGACCTTGCAAGAGGGGCATGCTGTGCAAAGGGGTTTCTGTTGGTACATTCTTCTGCAGTACAACCTTCAGTTCTGGAGATGAACTCGATAATGTTGCATGCTTGAAAAATCTCGACTCTTCCCTACATGCAATGCCCAATCTCGAGCAGATCCATGCACTCATCAAGCACTATGGACCCACAGTTTATCTTCATCCAGATGAGATTTATTTGCCCTCCTCAGTCCCGTGGTTCTTCATCAATGGAGCTCTCCTCTACAAAGATGGGCGGAATAGTGGTATAGCCATCGACTCTAAAGGCTCAAACTTGCCTGCTGGTGGAGAAAACGATGGTGAATATTGGCTTGATTTGCCAAATAAGGATGATGCAAATCGAACCAATGTCAAATGTGGGAACATTGAGAGTGCAGAGCTATATGTTCATGTTAAACCAGCTTTAGGAGGAACCTTCACGGATATTGCAATGTGGATATTCTGCCCTTTCAATGGACCGGCTACCCTTAAGATTGGGTTGTTGAGTTTTGCTTTGAATAAAGTAGGGGAGCATGTTGGTGATTGGGAGCATTATACACTCCGTATCAGCAACTTTTCTGGTGAGCTCTCGAGTGTGTATTTCTCGGAGCATAGTGGTGGTGAATGGCTAGACGCCTGCAACTTGGAGTTCATCGAGGGAAACAAGTCAGTTGTATATGCATCAAGAAATGGCCACGCGAGTTTCGCACATCCCGGCTGCTATCTTCAGGGATCTACTAAACTCGGGGTTGGAGTGAGGAACGATTGTGCACGTAGCAAATACCATGTTGACTCTAGTAGCAAGTATCAAATTATTGCCGCTGAATACCTTGGAGAGGGAGTTGTTTCAGAACCACCATGGTTGCAATATATGAGGGAATGGGGTCCAACCATCATATATGATGGGCGATCAGAAGTTGAAAAAATAATCAAGCATCTTCCTTTTTTTATGAGATTTTCAGTGGAGAGTCTCATTGAGTTATTTCCAACTGAACTATATGGTGAAGCAGGGCCAACAGGACCAAAGGAAAAGGACAATTGGTTGGGGGATGAAAGATGGTAGTGGGCAGGCAATGTGTTTGTGCTCCTATTACTGAATTGGTCCAATCCCCACCATTTCTTGCATACATTGGATTGTGAGAAAGCAGCTAGTAGTAGCTATACTGGGGGTTAATGAAAATCCCAGCTCAGGGGTATCCATTGTATCATATTGATGGATTATCCAATTCTATGTAAATTGTAACAGCAATCATACATTTGCAAGATTATTGTTGTTTTCACAGTAATCAAATTCAAGATCTACAACCCAATTAAGATCCATCGCATAAATCAGCACACTGAAGGCTTAAATTAGAATAAGAAGTTTCCCTTTCTATAGAATAGAAAACATGCACAACTAAAGAGACATACTCTGATCTGGATGTATTAAAAGAACATAAAGAAGGCAAAGAGAATCCAGCAGTAATTTTGAACAGAATAATATTAATAGGCATCACATCCTGTAATTGCATTCAACTGTTTAAAGCTGCAAGTAGTAGCCGAAAAGGAGGGTTTTTCTTGTTTGCAAAACGACAATAGCTACAACCAGTTTGTTTTCTCCTCTCTGTGGTCAAAATACAATTGATGACAACATTTTAACTTTACAAAAGGCCAATCTCCAAAAAGGCACTTGCTTCTCCTACCCTATCCCAAAAAGAGTATTGTTTATCCAACTATGGCTGAAACATTAAACAGAATGCTATTCACCCCTAAAAATTATATTGAATTGCAACAAAAGTTGGACACAAAAAAAAAAATAATTAGTATAAATACATAGACAGCATCACTTTGCTGATCTTCCATCCCTGTTGTTAAGGCCCTCCCAACTTATCTCCTGAGCACATTCCCCACAAACAGTGCTACAACCCCATTTGGTTCCTTGACTTCTAAGTGTAAGTAAATGTGACAAGTTTGTGCACTTCCTTGGCACCAAACGGCATCTTGTACTCCCCATTGAAAATACAAGATTACTGTCCTCTGGCGGCAAAAGGCTGGCGGTGGAAACCACTGGCTTTTGCTTTGGCAATAATTCAGAAGTAGAGAGATGCTGCCGCTCAGCTACGGGCTCATCAGGCGAAATTCGCCTCTCTTCCCATTCAATAGATCTCCGATACACTTCCCACGCCATTTCCTGCTCTTCTTTTGATAGCTTTTCGTCCTCGTTCTCTTGCAAGAGACTCTCGTGCAAATGATAATTTGCAATCCACCTGAAGAAACGAGTAACCTATTAAACGTTCTTTTATTAATGAAGTAAGTGATAACTTATCGACTAAAATGGGTTGCCCCAGTAAAATAAGTACACCCAGAAAGAAAATCAAAGCTTGAATGCGTCGCTGCAAAAGACCATCCTGACATATATACAAGTAGGGACAGATGCCTTGATGTCCTTTAACCCATATGGTTTTAGCTGACAACCACTGCATTAATATAAAAAAATAAAAAATAAAAAAGAAAGAGAACACCTAAAGAAAGTAAAAACAGAAAAGAGGAGAAGCAGCAGCTCATCATATAACCCCAAAGTCAAAAATGTGGGTCATTCTAGAGAGAGCTAACACTTATATTAAAGGTGGGGTATACTTGGTTCTGGAGGAAACATATACAGTCAACATGTCAGCTCAGTAGTGAAAGAACTGCAAAATTATTAACGAAACTAGAGCAGTAAAATATGGAGAATCTCCGAGAACAAAAAACATTTGCTCAAAAATTCTAGTGCATTATGAGCTCATCATATGAGAGAACCAAAAGTGCTTGGTAAAATTCATCGTTTCTTTTTTCATAGGTTAAGTAGGGGCATTAGTGCCTGGATTTAGTTACATATAATTTTTAGCCGGACCACTGTACTAATATTAAGGTCCGATGGGGCCTATCAAATACTCCCTCCGTTTCAAATTAAAAGAGGTAGTTTTACTCGAAACGGAATTTAAGGAAAAAAAGAAAGACTTTTGAAATTTGTGGTCTTAAAAGCTTTATGGGGCCATGACTTTTGTGTGGTTATTAAAGCTTCCCACTAGGGGTAAAATGGGTAAAATGAGAAGTTTAAAGTTGAATTATTTTCAAATTTAGAAATGTGTCATTTATTTTGGAACAGACTAAAAAAGGAAAGTACCTCATTTAATATGAAACGGAGGGAGTACTAAAATAGGAACAAAGTGACCCCAGTCGGCCAAGAAATCAGCTGATCTATGTTTTTTTCCACTTTTGAAAGATGGATATCGTGACAAGGTAGGTCAAGTCAGATCAAGAGGACCTGGATATTTAAGCTAGATTACCACAAAGTCAGTTGCGTCACAAAAATGGGCACTTCAAAATAAATTAATAGAGAAGTAAGACCTACAGACCTATATTTATTCCCTTTGCCTCGAGCTCCAGGTGCAAATAAGTAATCTAATAGAGGAATAAAGTTGCATTTGAAGTTTTTTCAACCCTAAATGAGATATCTTCTATACTGTCAATTCTCTTTCTAAAATATTCTTGGTTTCATCTTAGCCAAAAAGTCGAGAAAAGTTTACCCTCTTTCCAAAAGTCCGTACATGGTTCTTTCCAAATAAAAAGAAACGAGATGAAATTTTTGGATGAAAGGCCATCTGATAGAGTTGAAAAAGAGTAGCAATTAATTTTATGTCAATTGCATTATAGCTTTTAGGGAATCTCAACTCATATTGGATCCAAAACGAGGAAGACAGTCAATCATTTTTATTGTTTGCCTGTTCGTCCAACAAGCACAATGTTTAAGACGATTAACAGTCAAGTTACCTGAAACCCCAATATATCAATTCCAGCTCGGATGTCACAAAAATGAGCCAGTAAAACTTGTATTTCTATTTTTTGCACAAAATCAATCTAACAAGGAAAAAAATTTATTTTGGAAACCAAAATTCACAATAAACATAGTTAACTTAAAATAATTGCAGAGCTCATTAAATACAATAACATTCCAACAAAATGAGCATGAAGATACACATCTAAATTTATGTAATTCTATCCGGTACTTAAAAATCTAAAACTAAACAAGAGTAGAAAAGGGAAATATTATTTATTGGATGACAAAAGTCAGTTTTAACAAGTTCAAGGTACTTGCACATTTAAAAGTGATGAACGGTCCTATTCTCTCACTCCAGCTGATGAATTGTTATGTGCTTTTGTTCCTGTTTCAGCTGGTGCAAGGCTGAAATCAGACAACAACACCCGGAGTTGATTACAGAAACTACCGGTCTCTTTCAACATTGACATATAAACAAGTTGATCTTAAAGAACACTGTGATAAAGGAGAACTATGAAGAACTTCCAGACACCCAGTTTCTCCAAGCAATAAGTTTGTTGATATGGATAGGATTATGCATAAAAAGGAAAAAATAAAATAGGAATGGGGTACTTACTTAAACTGAACTAGACAAATAAAAACAAATTGGGCCTTTTCTAATTAAAGTTAATCAGTCGACCTCAGAGGTTTTGGATGTTTTCTCCTAAGTCTAAAGAAAACAGACTATTATACTATGAATCAGAGAGGTAAAAAAAAAAGTGAAATTTATTAGAAGGAAAAAAACAGACACAGAAAACGACAAAACATATGTTCCGAAGAAATTGTTAATATGACAAAGCAAGAAAAGAACGTCATACCGTGGATGATGGCTGTCAATCAAACTTTGCATTAGCTTGTCAGTAGTAGAGCTTCCATTTGGAAAGTTTAACTTTTGTTTCGAAACACTTCCAACATCTACAGTTGTGTTTGCTTCACCAGCATGTTCTCTTGCTTGCTTCAACTCCGAAGGTATATCAGAGCTTTCGTCATCTCCGAATTCAAAAAGATGCAACATTTCCTCTTTGGATATAGTTCTATGTACTTGTTGTCTGTCAACCACCCGTGCTGCAAGACCTTCCTTTGTTACCTGCTTAAATTATCCACTTAAATAATTCATGAAATAAAAGCTATTCTGACATGAGCTCTTCTTGGATTCTTCTTTTTTACCTGACGCTTGTATATCTTTTCCTCCATTGTTCCATGTGCAAGTAAACGGTAAGCAAAAACAGGTTTTGTTTGACCATACCTAAGATGTACAAGCATCTTGTTCAATATATATTCCAATGAAACCTGGGTGTTTTATTACACACAAATTTGAAAGACATACCTCCAAGCTCGATATATAGCTTGAAGATCATGAGTAGGATTCCAAGAGCCATCAACTATAATTACACGGTTAGCAGCATAAAGGTTGATACCCAGAGATCCAGCTCTAGTAGATATTAAAACGCATTTAACCCTTCTATTTAATGGGTCGTTAAAACTATCAACAAGTCTCTGTCTTTCAGATGATTCTGTTCTTCCATCAATCCTGTTGTTCAAAAGGAGGTGAAAATTTTTGTAGTGACATAAAAGCAAGAAATAGAAGACAAACCACATCCTCAAAAAAAAGTTAAGCAAAATAATATTCACCACTAGCATCCCATTATCATAACCTTCTCCATCTATCCCAAAAAGATAGTGATATTTGTCTTCCTGGTCGTCAAACCGGACGAACTTTGACTAAGAAGTTAACAAAAATATTGCATAATACGAAATTTTATGTTTTAAAACTACAAATTTCTAAACCAATGGGTTACTTTTGTTCCAAAGAAGACATCCGTGAAGAAAAGAGGAAACGTTGTCAATTCTAGTTCAGATGGAATTTGAGGATAAATTAATTAAGGCAAATCTTCCTTTGAAATAAACCTACTTATTTAATTGATGTCCAGTTTACCAAATTAACTTTGATATTCTGTTTATCATAATCAAAAGACCCTCCCCCCCCCC
>MU726825.1:191954-205476 GCA_026770625.1 Nicotiana glauca | reverse complement strand
AAACAGAGGAAGAACGAGAGAAGAAGCAGAACGAAAAAAAAAAAAACGTGAAGAACTCAAGAACAGAAGAAGAAAGGAGAAAGGAGAAGAAGAAATTACCTGGGTCAGCAGTGGAGAAAGGAGAAGAAGATGAGCAACTCTAATTTTTGGCAAGGTCAGCAGAGAAAGAACGAGAGAAGAAGCAGGTAAAAAACCCTAATTTTTGGTCAATTGTCGAAAAGGGGTTTTTGGTTGATTTAGGGTCTGTAAAAAACAGACCCAAAGTATTTTTTTTTTTCAAAAAAGCCCCCCAGTGCTTTTTTGTAAAGTAGCGATCACTTCATCGCTTTTTCCGCCTCGTCGCTTTTCACCGTAAAGCGCTCGCTTTCTCATATCTGGTCGCCTCAGCCTCTTGGAAGCGAGACTAGGTCGCATCGCCTCGCTTCGCGCTTAAAGCGACGAAGCGAGCGCTTTTTAAGACACTGGTGACATGGTATCAGAGTAAGCAGAGGTTCTAGATTCGAGACTTACTACCACCCATTATCAAAAAGAATTTGAATGCGTTTTACTCATCAAAAATAATCAAGCTGGCACATGAAGGGGCAATTTAAGATACAATTAAGTAAATAAAAGTATGCTTGATGCAACAGCTAAGCTTTTAGATGAGATGGCGACATAGTTCAACAAAAAGAAATGAAGCTAAAAAGCAACAATCAATCAACTACTGCTCAATCCCAAATAGTTGCGATTGACCATATAAATCCTAGGAATTACTCTG
The DNA here is from genome assembly GCA_026770625.1 of Nicotiana glauca. Lineage (NCBI taxonomy): Eukaryota > Viridiplantae > Streptophyta > Magnoliopsida > Solanales > Solanaceae > Nicotiana > Nicotiana glauca. Next base: position 204,719 of record MU726825.1, on the reverse strand, counting down.
CTTTATCCAGGACCTCTTACTCAAGATTTAGAGAATTCATCAAAGATTAAATAGGTTTCATGCTAACCTTCAAATTACCCAGTTATCCTAGTTGCGATCCGCATCACAAGCATACACCGCGCTTGCATGGAGAATTACTAGATTTTATAGGAAGCCTACACAGTTGAGTTATGTATATTTTATGTCTTTACCAGGTTAGTGTGGGGTAGTTAACGTTAAAATCTAAGCATCTTTAAAAAGGCCTTCTTAGGAAAGTAGCTTTGGAGATTTGAACATAGGAGCATGCAGCGGAGAAATATGGCACCATAGAAGGGGATGGAGAACCAAGAAAAGCATTGCTCCTATTGGATGCAGCAACTGAAGAATATTACGAAGTGACGAGAAGAGTTTACTAGAAGTATCTCGTTTAGGATGGGACACGGGGGAAAGGTTAGTTTCATGGGAGGAGAGATTGTGTGGCGACAAAGTGTTGAAGGTCACTTTTCCGAACACCTATAGAATTTCGTGGCTAGAGGATATTATCGTCCAACAAGTGCAGATATTACTAGTAGAGAGCCGAGATTCCTGCAGATGGGAGTTACAGCAGCAAAGAGTTACGGATGAAAGTTGCTAGCTAGAGAGAAGTTGATTTTTCCTTGTTTGTCGGTATTGATACTTAGAGAGGCAACAAAGGTGCGCCTATTTTCTGGGTTGGAGGCTAAGGTTGCAACTCTAAAAGCAGAGAACTTGAGAAAGAGGAGAATCACATATGCTAGTTGGTGCTTCATAAGATAACACTCGCGAAAGTACGGGGATCATCTCTTAGTGCATTTCCAGGTAACATCGCCCCTATCATAGGAGCTTTTATGATGGTTTGAATACAATAGACAATGAAAAGTATGGTGAATGATGCACTATTTGGTTGGACCTTACAGGATGAGGTGAACACGTCGATTGTGGGTATGTTACTCCAGTAACACTTATGTGGGTAGCATGGTGAGAGAGGATTTGGAGAGTTTCTGAAGGGAATGAACTTAATTTGCACATCTAAGTAATAGCCTCTTGTTTTCATTGCATTTTTGGTGCATCCGTGAGGTTCCTATTTGTGTATAAGATTGGATGTCTTTCGAACAGAATCTTACCTTGCTATAGATTCTCTACTTTTGGTAAACCTCTTGTATACAGGAGCATTCTCACTATGAATATAATTCACATCATTAAAAAAGGTAGTAGTTATCTTTATCGAGTTATTTTATATTCTGATTGTGTTGAACAAGAAATACATTTATGAAATCAAGTGATGCTACTTTATCTAGACGAGATTCCATCTTACATAACGAGCCTCTGACATGAATTATGATCAAGATTCTTAAAAAACTTTTGCCTTATCCAGTAAAGATTTGTAACGTATGATAAATATCCAGAGAAGTTATTATTTAGCCTGGCAGCCAGGGTCCACAGCAAACGGAATGACAATCCTCTATCTTTCCAGTGACAAAGTAACATTTCCAGTATATTAAAACAATCTTCGGCACAAAGATTATGCAGGAAGCCAAAAAGGTGTTTACAACTAAAGGCTAATTATTACAATCCTTGCTCTTCTTACAAGGAATCTAAAACATGTAAAATTGATTCCTCCATCTTTGTCGTTGTGAAAGGCGATCCAACCAGTTTACCTTTAGATAGAAAAATTATCTAAGTTGACCTCAGAATTTCGCTTTAAGGTATTCAGTTAAAATTAAGAATCTGCAAATATAGTAAATAGAACAACACTAACATGAGGAATAGCACTGTTGTCAAACGAGCTTAAGCCCTAAAGCGAGGCTCAAAACATGTTGAGCACTTCGCATTGCTTAGTGGGCGTTTTAGCCTTGCCATCAAGGCTCTAAGGCATGTTTTTTTTTTTTTTGATGTAACTGCATTTCCGTAATGCTGAAGAGGCAAACCTAAATAATTGATTTTTCACTTTATTGTAAAAAAAAATTTAATTTATTTATCTATATATTTGTTATTCATGCTTATAATTATTAGTCTTGGACTACACATGCATATTTGTATTTTTCTGCATTTGCACCTTACTTCATTAAAAACACACGCTTTATTTGGGTTTTGCGCTTAAAGCCCTAATGTACCTTAGAGCTTTTTTGCACTTTTTGCTTTTGATAACACTAAGCAATAGGCATATATTAATATTGCTAGAAGAGATGTTGACTTTTTTTGATACGGTAAAATTGTCCCCGCTCCCCCACCCAACTTCCAAAATCCCATCTGAAGCAGGTGCCCGGTAGAGGCCCTTTCCACCACCTTGTTTCCATGGTGACTCGAAACTTCAATCATATGGTTGAAGGTGGAGGGTCCTCAAAATTAGACTACCCTCCATCATCAATAAATGCATTAAACAACGCCAGCTTAACACAATCTCCCAGGGATCTTCCTGCTTTAACTTTCTTTTTTCCTCCATTGTGGCACAATGATGGATAAGTCTGTGATACAGAGGCAGCTGAACCCCAAGGCAGGTAAGGCAAGGGCTTTAGGCCCCATAAATTTGAAGGCCCCACTTTTTAGTAGTTTTACGTTTATGTATTTATTTTCCTTTTAGAAAATTGAAGTATTTAATATGAACAACTATAATTTTGTTGTGGAAAAGGAAAATAAAAGTTTACTTTTACCGTTATTGCATATTTGGGATATGAACCGTTACTTTTTACCGTTCTTGCCTTTTTGGGATTGACTTTTTTTTTTCCATATTTATTCACAACTACAAAGTTGAAACCTTCTTGCCTCCTTTTCAACATTAAAATTACAAGACTACAAGACTCTTGTGATCCTTCTTTGCGCGATAAAATACAAAGTTGGTAAGTACGAAATTTTCTTCAATGATAAATTTTTTCTTTCTTTCCAAGTATTTCTTTTTCTACATATTGTACTTGGGACTGATTTTCTACAAGAATGATTTGACAGGTTTTCGACTTATTAAAAAGTTATTTGGGATCAATTTATCAATTGAATCTGGTTCTATTCTAACCTTTGGCTATTTTTTTAATCTAAAATCTATCTTTTTTTATTTCTACTTTATAGATATACTGTAATTTTTTGTTATTTACTAAAGTTTAAATATGTTTACTAGAAAACATGAATCCGGTTATGCAAAACCTTAAAAAAAGAGAAGAATTGAAACTTTAAATTAATTTTATGAATTCGCTAGAAAAATAGACATTAAATAAACTACATATAAGTTTTTAAAGGAATTAAGGCCCCTCGTTACAGTTTGGCTTTAGGCCCCGAACTGTGTTGAGCCGCCTCTGATGTGATAGTGGCTCTGTGTCCGGCTCTACCAATGGAAAAAGGTCGGTACTATCACTTGCAGCTTTTTACCAGTAGGTTGAACTTTTGGACTTTTAATATGCATTATTTCAACCAAAATAATGTATTGATTAACGAAACCCGAGACGGTGTGAACGCGCAATTAGAGGTATGGAGGCAGACCTTAGAATCTAAAGGTTTCAAGTTTAGCAGGGCCAAGACAGAATACGTAAGTTCAGTGGCGAGACTCAAGGAGGGGAAGGGGAGGTGAGGCTGGACTCGCAGGTCATCCCTAGGAGAGGAAGTTTTAAGTACGTAAGGTCTATTATTCAGGGGGATGGGGAGATTGATGAAGATGTCACACATCGTATTGGGGCGAGATGGATGAAATGGAGACTCGCTTCCGGTTTTTTATGTGACAAGAAGGTGCCATCGAAACTTAAGGGTAAGTTCTACAGAGTGATGGTCAGACCAACGATGTTGTATGGGGCTGAGTGTTGGCCAATCAAGATCACTCATGTCCAAAAGCTGAAGGTAGCAGAGATGAGAATGTTGAGATGGATGTGCGGGCACACCAAGTTAGATAGGATTAGAAATGAGGTTATTCGCGACAAGGTGGGTGTGGCCCTTATTGAGGACAAGATGCGGGAAGTGCGGCTTAGGTGGTTTGGTCATGTGAAGAGGAGGAGCACAGACGGCCCTATGAGAAGGTGTGAGAGGTTGACATTGGAGAGTCTACGGAAAGGTAGATGTAGGCCAAAGAAGAGGTGGGGAGAGGTGATTAGGCAAGACATGGCGCAACTTCAGCCGACTGAGAGCATTACCCATGGTAGGAAGGTATGGAGGTCGAGGATTAAGGTAGTAGAGTAGGTAGTCTAGAGTGTTTATAACAGTAGTATTGGCACGCAGTCTCGCTTTCTGTTGGTAGTAGGTTTTTATAACTAACCGTTGTTTTCTTTCGTTGTTGATCACCTTACAATCTTGTTTTTATTCTGCTTTTATATGGCTTTTTGGTATTGTCCCCTTTTGTCTATATTTTCATTAATATGATGCTTATACTTTCCTGAGTCGAGGGTCTATTGGAAACAACCTCTCTATCCTCACAAGGTAGGGGTAAGGTCTATTGGAAACAGCCTCTCTATCCTCACAAGGTAGGGGTAAGGTCTGCGTACACACTACCCTCCCCAGACCCCACAGTGTAGAATAATAGTGGGCATGTTGTTGTATTTCATCCAAAAGAACCAGTAAATTAAGAAACGGATAAATAAGAAAGTACCTGAGCCAAGGCTTGATACCCGGCAAAAAAGGATCTTTTCATTATCTTCTCACCAGAGACCTTGTCCTTTGTGAAGCCGTGAACATCTAGAAATCTTTTATACAATTTTCGTTGTAGAGGAGAAAGCTTTACAGACATCACAAAGACAGTTTTTGGCGGCAAATCCATCTTTACGACATTCATGTCCATTCTTTGAACAAATCCTTTCAATTGCTCATAGAGAATATGAGACCGCTGATTCATAATCTTAACATCGTCAGCTGTAGAATTGGTGTGTTGACCATTTTCTATCGGATTCTGAAAGCTGCATCAGGGAGTAATATCATCAAAACACATAAAGAGGAAAGTGAAAAAGTGCAGTGAAAAGAAAAGATGCCTTGCCGGTTTCTAAATTCATGACTGCTGCCAAGAAATCCTTCTCTTACAAAATCAACCATCTGTCATGACATCAAAATAATGAGACTACATTCCATATAAACGTCTGTACCAAATATAACAGCTTCATTATTGCCTTACACAGTAGTACTCCATCAAATTGTTTTGAAGAGGAGATCCAGTTAATGCAATCCTTCTCTGGCACTTGACTTGTTTCAGGGCTTGAGTTACATCAGCTCTGGTATTCTTGATAATATGAGCCTCATCACAAACAAGTATATCAGGCCCGTCCTGACAAATGGAAGATATTTTAACAATGAATTCAGAAAATAGGTAATGAGCTAAGTAGCTCTGACACGGCAGTTTAGGTTCGGCACCCGCGTCGATATGGGATCCGTACTAGATCTGGTCAAACAATTTTGGATACTTTGACTACGATGGACGGCAGAATTCGAGACGAGATACAATTTGATTCCCGAAATCAGAACCAAAACTAGGGTAAATTTGAAGAAAATAGCATACCTTACCTAGAAAATCAATCATTTACTTGTCTACAACTTGAGAATAAAAAAGAAATCCACACTTTACAAGCTATACGTAAGTATTCCACAAAATTTCTCATAATTTAGAGACACTTCTATTTTTTTGAATAATTTTTAGCTTGATCCCCGCACCCGTATCCCTGAGTCTCAGAAATTACATCTCGAAGGATCCGACCCCGCACCCGTGTCAGAACAACTTAGGTCATGAGATGAGAATAAATTTAGCATCAACTAGAAGTTCAACCAAAAAAGGAAAAGAAAGTTCCACCAAAGGAAGAAAAAAAAAGAATGGAATGGAATGGAGGACTATAAAACTGTAGCACTAAGAGCATGGAGGAGCATTCGCAAATCCAAGTCAATAAACCTTAAGAATCAACTACATTGATTTCAAACAGCAAAAGAAGAATCCAGTGCTCTGCTTTGGGTGCTTTCTACTCAGAGTACCGCTAGGAGTTTATTTTGCATTACCAACATTTCAAAATCAAGTGGGTTAATTGAGAATGAAATATCTTATGCTCGACTTTAACTAGAAGCATCCCTGCTCTAGTTTTAAAGTTTTACCTTTCAAAAAAAAATGTTGATGCAGGGGAGTGAAGATATAAAAATTCCTATCAAGGTAGATATGCCGATGGTCATGGTGAATATTAACAAGCACTATAACGGCCACAGTAATAATGAATAACAGACAATTGGGACGGAAATCTATCAAGAGGGCTGAGGTATTGACTATCTTGCCTAAGGGGTGGAATGGAGATGGCGCCATGTCCTCAGGTCAGGTTGACATCCCGAAGCCTGCCTTAAATCCAACTCAAACGATTTGAACTAAAGATCAGATTTGCACAAGGGTAAAGAGGAAGAAAAGATCTCAAATAAAGGAGTTAAGCCAGGCCACTGGCAGAATAATAACATGGATAGAGAATATTAAAACAGAGGTCCACAAGGAAAATATTAGAAGAAATCATCAAGGTAAAGAGGACAGTCCACTAATAGTCCCAAGCAAAACTACCTACCAGTTTGTAGAGATCTATGCACATAATATATGCAGCGAGCAGATAATTTGAATAGATTGAACACTGACCCGTTTGCATCTCAATCTCACCACTCCTGAAAGCAGAAATGCTTAATTGTTTTATACCAGATTAAAGTGCTACAGAAGCGATCGGGATTTCAACCAAGCCAGAACATACAACTCGTGGCATGCAACCCAAAGGGAGTGGGAGTTAGAAGTACGTTTGGAATTTGTGTAAAAAGAATGGTGTTCGTCATATACATCACTGGAACCTTATATTTACCATGCAATAGAGCTGGCTTAAACATGCAAGACAAGAATAAAGATCGGAATCCCTAGATGGATGAAGTGAAATATGCTGCAGCTAAGAGCATCGACTTTCAAGGTTCTGAAGGAGAAGCCTTCTAATTATTCATGAGAATTGAATACAGGAGGGCACAACGGAACCAACAATTGGAAGCAAGGTAACCAATAGCAGAAGCAAAACGACAAAAATGAATTGAAGAAATTGGAATTCAAATACAAAGAAAGTTCAGAGAAAGGGTAGGGGTAACAAGAAATCAACAACCCCAGATGAAAGTCAAATTACTTGTGGGATGTGATGGCTCAATAATCCATATAAGCGTAGAAACACAGAAACTCCTGGTCAACAAATCGCAGCCAAATCTTTTGTGGATTCAACAGACAAAACTGGAGGATTGGACACCATGGATGGTTCGACAAGCCTGGGGTCAAAGAGCAGTGTCAAAAAGCAGCAGGAAGGAGAGAGGGGATTATAGTCTTATGGAATAGAAGACTATGGTGTGCATAGAACAAAACTGCAACAGCTTCTCCATCTCATTCATATTTGAAAGTGTGATAGAAGAATTCAGATAGGCATTCTCTGGATGACGTGGCCACAGGACAGATGTAAAAGAGAAGATATGTAGCTAGAGCCAGCAGCAATCAGAGGCCTACACTACAGATCCCCTTGGTCATTATGGGTAATTTCAACACTACAAGATACAGGGATGAAGAGACAAAGCACAATAGGAGAATTAGGGCAATGAAGCAGTTTTCAAAATTTATACAGGACTTTGACTCTGATTGACCTCCACTACATGGTGGAGACATACCTGATCAAGGGATGGTGGCAGAATTGGTTCGACAGTTGATAGATTCCTACTATTGAACTTGTAAATAGGGCCATGTTGGGCTGGATTGGACCCAGCCAATCGATAATTGCCCAACCCATTTCCCCTCTCCCTTTGCAGTCCTACCCTGCTGCTTCCACAAGCAACACAGATGAAAGCCCCTAAAGCTTCTGATACTTTCAATGGCCTCAAAAAACCAGCAGTGGCACATCAAACAGCCAAAAGAATCAGTTCCAGCACCCACATCTCCAGTGAACTCCACCTTGCCGCAGACTCCGACATGCCACACCTCCACAAACTCATGTATCCAATGGAAACTAAGGACTTTAATGCTGCTGAGACGTCCATCTCTACCAATCTTTTCAAATTCAAACCTTGCCCTCCTTTCTGCTCAGTGACCATACTCACTCTTGAAGTCTCACCCAACATTTCTCCAACAACCAGTACTAAGAATACTATTTTCGACCCAATTATTAAAATCAATAATCTTGACTCATCTATGGGAGACTTAGAATTAGGACTGTTAAGATCTACCACTAAAAATAATGTCCTTATAGCTGGCTATGCCATTTTTCCACTAGCTATTCAGGTTACTCTGAGAAACCATGTTTCTTTCCTGAAAACATCTAACATTGGAGTCACAAGGCGGAGTCACACTAACAAGCGGGTATGGTGCTAGCTACACTAATGTAACAGGTTACCAACCCTATACATACACACATGTATATTGGAGTGCTTGATATGAAAATTAAATAAGATGAAAGATTGAGTAGTGAAAATGCATGCTGCTCTAGAAAACTAAAACTTCTGAACTTAATATCATAAGACATACAAAATAAATTTAACTTTTCAAAAACTCCTCACTGCCTACAACACAAAGGTTGAGAAAACCCTTTATATAAGGTTGTGTTAGGAGATAAACAGAAGAAAATGATAAAGACCTACCAACAATCGGCAGATGTAAAAGAAGAGGACAAAGATGCCTCGGTGAAAAGAAACTACAAGAAAGCATAGACTAGAATGACACTCTTGTTTCCAGACTTTTGGGACCATTTCTAGGAAGCTACCATTTGGAGAAATATATTACAGCATTACCTGTTCCTAATTATGTCTAATACAAAATAAATTACAACATTTAAATTTTTAAAACAATCAATATATGTTGAAGCGTGTGACCATCTCACCTAAAAGCTTAAGCTGTTAGAGAGAGCACATTTCATTGATTTAATTGTCTCTTCAACACATCCCCTCACGTGCAGGCTTCATTCATTTTTTTATTGGTCAAGCACATGGAAGTTCATTTTTTATAATGGTAGCGATGAGACTCGAACCCAGGGCCTTTGCCTGCTCTAATATCATGTTGAAGTGTGTGACCATCTCACCTAAATGCTTAAGCTATTAGACAGAGCACACTTTATTCACTTAATTGAGTCTTCAACAATATATAAGAGAGGAAACACTATATCCTCAATTATTACAATAAAATTATAAAACTTACGTCACTAACAATTTTTCATACTAGATATGTAAAATCAGAAGGTTCCTAATTCATTAGGAGCAATGATAACACAACTTTCACACATGTATACAAGCTTGCTCTACCTGATAGAGCTTCTTGGTAGAAGCGAACGCACCCCCAGGCAAATCCACACAGCATTTCCTACTGCCTAACAGTTGGAATTCAGAATAAAGCTTGGCATTAAGAGAGAGGCCAAGTTAGGCCAGCAACCCCGCTTAAGTCACACACAGGCCTTGGCCATTGTAGGAACAGCGAGATGAATTACAAAAATCCACACACACAAATTAGACCCCAAACATGATCCCTACCTCAACACAGACTAGCTGAAAAGAGCACCATGAAGATTAACCAAAAGGACATGAAAACAAAGTAACTGAAGAGAATTTTTCCCTCTCGTCTCCATCACAATTATCACTTCTAAAGGTGACAACCACTACCTGAAGGACTTGACAAATTTCTCTGGCCACGTGACGATCCTTTATGTGCTTCCCAAGTGACAAATTTCTGAAAGCAGTATAGCCAATTAAGAATACACCACCTTTTAATGTCCATTTTTTTAGCAACTCGGCCCTTCTCTCCCTGAAAAAAGAGGTAAAGTAAAGTTGACTAAGATACCACATACGAAATGACTGACAGATGTTTGATAAAAGAATGTTTACAGTACTCCAATAAAAATAATCCTAACAATTTGCCGATTGAAAAACAAGGCATGCAAAGAAACCACATAAAAGAATAATTGGGGCCTCTTTGGAAGGAACATGCTTACATATATCCCTAAAAAACCCTAAGATGACATGAAAAAAACAACAGCCTTACATTATAAAAAGAATTCTGTACTCTGGAAAACAAGACAAGAATCTTCAACTCAATCCGATGACTAATGGAAACAAGAAAAGCTAATGGCTCTCTGACCACATTTCTGTGCCCTAAAATATTGAAATGACAGAACATCATTTAGTAGACCAGATTGTAAAAACAAAGCTCTAGCTTGGATTCATGCCGAGTCGTTCGACTATGGAAGTCATTCACCTCGGTAGGAGATTGGTGAAGCAGTATAGGGAGACGAAGAAGGATTTGCATATGGTGTTCACTGACATGGAGAAAGCATACGACAAAGTCTCGAGAGAGGTTCTATGGAGATGTTTGGAGGCTAGCAGTGCATGTAGCCTACATTAGGGTGATTAAGGACATGTATGATGGAGCTAAGACCCGGTGACAACAGTAGGAGGAGAATCGGAATACTTCCCGGTGGTGATGGAGTTGCACCAGGTTCAGCTCTTAGCCCATTTTTATTTTCATGCTCCAATTTTATGATGCCTTGTTTGACCTAGCACGACCCCTAAGAGCAAGGTTGATATTTGATTGTACTATAATGAAAGTAGTATAAAGTTCAAGATAGTCAACTTTACGATAAATGAGAACTTTTATCAATATAAAAGTGGATCCAGTGTAGAAGAGTGTTGTTGAAGAGACAATTAAGTAAATAGAAGTGTGCTCTCTCTAACAGCTTAAGCTTTTTTCAGCTTAAGCTTTTCGATGAGATGGTCACACACTTCAACATGGTATCAGAGCAAGCACAGGCTCTGGGTTCGAGTCTCACCACCACCCAATATCAAAAAGAATTTCCGCGTGCTTGGCTCAAGCCCTCACGTGAGGGAGCATGTTGAAAACATAATTAAATAAAAGTGTTATCTCTCTAACAGCTTAAGCTTTTTCAACTTAAGCTTTTAGATGAGATGGTTACACACTTCAACGAGTATATTAAAAAGGTTCCCTAAAATATAGGGCCACATTGTTTTGGAATAAACTGAAATATAAGCAGGTCACATAAAAATGGGATGACGAGGACAACAACAATATCGGCAATGCTCCAGTCACAAACAAGTTAGGGTCGGCTATAACAATCCTCACGACCATGTTTCTCATTTTAGATCATCTCAGGCAAATATTATAAGATATAAAAATAAAAATGAAGAGTACTAGAAGTTCGCTAAATTCTCTACTGGCATAAGAATCTTTAATAGGGTCAAAAGACTCATAGAAAACATAGTACCTAAAGTACACATATACCATAACGAAAACATATTCCCAACTAATTGGTATTGCATATATATATATATATATATATATATATATATATATATATATATATCTTTTTCTTTATTATTGTGCCCTATCTTTCCCTAAGTCTGCATTGATTCCAAGAGAATGCAAGTCTTTCGCGAACACTTCCTTCTATGTGATTTTAGATCTACTTCGTTTCTTTAAAATATACTTCCTCCGTTTCAATTTATGTGAACTTGTTTGACTGGGCACGGAGTTTAAGAAAAAATGAAGACTTTTGAAATTTGTGGTCCTAAACAAGTCAAAAAGAGGCCCAGAGTATTTGTGTGGTTATAAAAGCTTCTAATTAAGGATAGAATTGTAAGTTTAAGCTAAACTATTTCCAAATTTAGAAAGGGGTCATTCACTAACCATCATTCCGCACCTACGGACCAGTGCACTTAGAGGTCATTTCAGGCATGACCAAACCATCTTAAGCAACTTTCTATCAGTTTATCCTCAATGTGTGCTACTTGCACTTCCTAGGACAATGGGGAAAAAATTGTTTAGTCCTACTTATAACCTTTTGTTTTCCTTTTTCTATAAGGTAATAATTGTAGTAACGATAATGAATCTCGTGTATACAAGTAGTATACTAAAAAGCAAAGAATCTATAAAAAAAAATGATTCAACACAAACGACACCCAATCTACAATACAAAATTGAACCTCATGCATACACCAAAAAGAAACTAGGACTGAGAGGCTACTCTATATATATAGTCGTACTGTATTTCCTCAACAACTCTCATATTTTTCTCCTCCTACAGAATGCACATGAAATGCTAGTGGAGCAACATTCCACGCCCACTATCTTCTCTTCCTTCTTATAAAAGCCCAACTGAATAGTATCTCATTCACCTTGCCCTACATCGCCTTTTGTAATGTGAACCAAGTTAAAACCTCCCACCACCAAACTAGTTGTCACCTGACAATATAGGAGGAGGTCGTGCACATCTTCACCCAAATATTTGCAGTACCACTTAACATATATAATCCTCATCTTCATCAAACTCTCAGCTGCCAAGATCGCTTTCATTGTTGCTAGCCAAATAAAAAAATATGTTTTTGATACCCTTATCCAAACCAATTAGAGCAGAAAACCCGACTTCTCTGTAACCAAGATCTTATGATAATATGTCTCACTAAGAACGCTTCACTTCTCTCCACTCTCCACATTCACGAGTCTTAACTAGCATGTGATGTACTTTGCTTGTCAGGCATTTCAACTGGACCTTAGAATTCAGCTACTTTTCCATCTACTTTTTTGCCGTTTAGATTCCTCCAGTTCATTGAGTCCCAATGAACTCTTACTCGTTCTCTATGTAATGTCACCACCTCTTAGCTCAAACACTATAATATCTGGAATGTGAGTCTCAAAGTCTCTTCCACACACCAATTGTGATTCCAAAACTTGATCTTGTTTCCATCCCTTACCATGATGTTCTACATAAGTCTTTCCATCCTTAATATTCCTCCAAAGACCCTATCCAAATAGAAGGGTTATATGTTTAATCCTTCGCCCCC